>LUCH01000007.1:495736-547365 GCA_013368495.1 Paragonimus heterotremus | reverse complement strand
TTTGCCCGAGTTGTATGTGAAGTGATTGCACTTAATGACGCGGGGCAGTGAAAGCCGTGAGGAAGCTGTGTTGCCGATGACGGCTTACTCTCGCTTACAGCTCGGTTGTTTGTTTGCAAGGTGTAGGCGCCTTGATGTTGTATGTTTGAATATAGACGTAGTTATTTTTAGTAGTTAGTTCTCTTCCCGTTCCCTTTTATCTGTTCTCCCTTTCTGTACAGGGTTTGCTTTTTTTTCTTCGTGGGTGTGTGGCAGTTAAACATTAATGTGAACTACTAGTGTATTGCTGTCTACAGTGATGACGATACGTCTCATCGTACGGTAGAAACTACTGACGGTGTTTGTTTCTCGTCTGTAATTTCTTAAAATACTGTCCTGAATTTCCTTTATCTGTCCGAATGTCACACGGTTCTTAGTGATCAGACAAGTCTCTCACGTGGTTAGACAATGCTAGTGAACGACATGACGTATTGTTTTTATAGCTATCCGAATGAACATTGGATGGTAGTTATACGAATGGTTGTTATGTTGGTTAAATCTTTTCAAGCTACTGTTTAAAAATCATGAGGTTTAGTTGATGGAAATTAGTTACTCTTCCTAGCCACCACATTGGCTTTTGTTGTATGTTGAAATCAGTCAACTGTTTGTGGTTGACCTGCAAACTGACAACTTCATCACGATCCAAGAAGGATTATATGAGGTTTCTGCAAGCGGTTAGTCCTAATGACCACCAGAAAATTGATGAAAAACTATTTCGGCCTTATGTCACATCAACACCACGTATGCAAGCGACTCGAATCCGCAGCCCGTGAATAAGCGTCAAAATTATAGGGCACCTCCAAATACCAGTCCAAGTGATCACTAGACCGGGAAGTTTCAGGAAAGTATATGAACTGCTTTACTTGCCTGTCACACCTAGTCTTCTCTTGTGAAACTTATCACTACCATAAAACCTGACGGCCACTTCATTGTTGGTCACTGGGACCATCAGTTTGCGGTTCGGCGTATTTAGTTGCATCTTACGTTGTACCTCACGAATTTCATGCTAGCTGTTTGATGTTAGAATTAGTCACCTGTGCGTTTTTTCCACAACCGGAATCTAAATACTGAGGTTTCCTGATTGCCTCGATGGACGACCGAATAGCTGCTCCGTTAACTCTAATCGGTGATCCTCTGACTAGGATTTCGCATCAAGTTGAAGACATATATCTTATAAACTTACTGGGCGATATTTTGAGTAATAAGGGGCTTTAGTTATCGTGAGCTGAGTGTCACTCACAATTGGTCGCGGCTCTCGCATTCAGACAGATGTTTTATTAGGTCTATTGTGAAAATAAGCACTGGATTTGAATTTCGCTTTCGATAGAACTCACCAATAATGCATATCCCTGCCACATCTAGGATTTGAAATTCTGCCACATTACCTTGTTGACCGCTGTGCTACTGGCTTCACGTCGAAAGGAGATACGGTAACTAACGATAACTCTAGTCTGTGCACAACACCATTGTGAGATCTGCCCGATCAGCTCTTGTTAATAAGTGGTTTTGATTGCTATTGAATTGTTCTGGACTAGGTTTATGTAAGTTAGGCACACATTATCAGACTACCCAAAGGTGAATTGTTTTAAACCCACAGGTGATTGGTAGAAGTTGTTGCCACTGCTGTTGTAGTATGCTAATAGATATGTTGCAACAAAGTTCAGTTGACTCATTGTGACAATAATTTTGGCACCGTTTTCTAATCTGGATCTCCGTACTTCATTCAGTACTTTCAAAATTACTCAGTTCTCAATGAAGTGTGGCTTCAACCTAACTGAAAAGTTCATGATCACATGGCATCGATTGGAATGAACACAACATCCCTGTTTTTCCTCCTTCCGAAATGATCTAGCAGATAGATCACCTCTTGCAGTGTTGTGGTTAAGCGTTTGTATCTGTTTATTCGGTCATACCTGTTGTAAAGTTATCAATACTATGATTAACGCTCTAGTCTCAAAAACACGAGGGCTATTCTGCAAATTACGGTCCGAACAGAAATAGTTTTTACTGATGAGATTTAATAACGAAATTCAAGTTTAGTGCTTCCTTTCAAAGTAGGTCAGCCGAAAGGCTTGTCTGAATGTGAGAGCTACAATCCAATGTGCATGGTGTTGATTTTGAAACTTTCGTTCCAGTTGCTTCCATCTGTGCGCCTTAGGCCATCTTCCGTATAAAAAATATAATTTCATTCTAAGTAGCCGGTTTAATTTACATCTGATTGACCAACATTATTTTCACATTCACTTCCTAAAATAATTTCCCTTTTTTTTCGCAACACAGTTATGAGATAAGCAAGTCAAAAAACCGATCCAATTCCGGTGTCAGTTTGAGGCTGTTGTAATTGCGGCGGAAATGTTGGAAGTCCACCATTTCCAGTAATTGTTTGGCCGGAATGGGTACTTGATTTTGTTTTCTGCAACAGAATAGAACCCATATTTAAGTACTGTTAAATGATACTTATGAAACATATAAAGATTTGTATGTTCATACGCCACTGTTGAAAAGTGAAAATATTTTCAGCTTCTGGTACGCTTTAGGTTCGCTGCCATGCGAATTAGAATGTCGCATGTTGGCGTGGTACTGTCCGACCTTAACGAGGGACACTCGCGATAACCGGGACTGGAACCCACGACCGCATGGTTAATAGAGGAAGTTGGTCTACTGACCTGTTGTCAGCTCCACTATCTGAGTATGATAAGCAATCGCTGTTAGAGTTGCCCACTCGTTTCCGTGTAGGCAGCCATTTGAATAACAATGTTCATCTTTTACTGTTAAGTTCTGCTTATCATATTTCTGGACCGACACGCAATGTGAACGGGGTTAAAGCTAGCCACCCTTCGCGTTACGGCCGAAACGCTTATCCAATCATCGAACCGATGCTATCAGTATTGCTTGTCACGGAAGATAATTCATATGTAGTTGATTTACTCTCGTTAGTATGGATGGGTACAGACCACGCAGTCTCGCTTCTTTAAGCTCCAGCTGGACAGCTTTGCGTGGAAATGAACGACTATCTATTACACAATGTATGTGTGGGGCTTAGCTGTGGACGAGCAATGCGCATTACATTGAACGAGAAACTGATGACCAGTTGAGCATGTTTCGAGTGCATAACTCTAGGGTACTGCATCTTCGAAGACGAGGGATCTTTCATATCTCGTTATTGATTATGTTGAACTTTCTAGTTATGGTAGACGTTAATGTAGTAACTTAGTGATCTTCCTGAATGTAACGCCAAAATAACGTAGTTTCTCTATGATAATCTTCATAATATACAGAAAGTGTTTTACATCGTCTTTCAAACTAAACCACAACTCCCACCATTACATTGTGTTCTTGTTCAAATGATAGTTTTTGTCATGCTCTGCTGAATATTAGGGCCTGACCAGATGCTGTAGTTGTCATTCTTCAACTGGCGGTCCCATTTCCTGGCATACTCACTCAGCGTCTCGCCAGTTTAGCATTTCATTCAACATTATGTGTTTATAATCGATCGTTGAGACGGTGGATTACTCAGATCACTACGGTTTTGCTTGAGTGACTTTAGGCGTCTGTTCTCCCATGTGATGAGTTGTTCTGCATTACGCCAATTTACCGCATCATTTTCCCCCCATGTATATCAAAAAGTGCACAATCTACGCACTTAGAACACTATGTTTCAAATGAACGTTTACATGGAACGAACTGAACATCGACAGCATCGACCGCTGTCATGTGTTAGGTAGCCATTCTGAAGTAACATAGGTTCAGGTATAGTGACAACATAAAAAATAATTAAATGGAATCAGAAAATTTGCAAGTATAATGACAGATTCATGATATTAGAATTCCTTAACTTGGTCACCTTCAATTATGTTCCTGTAGTGTGTTTACTGATGTCTCCCGTCACAAATGTTACGATGCCCTGAATTACTGTCATATGATAGTAACATTCGTCTGTCTTGTGTTACAACCTCACAGCTTTTGTTACGGCTGTACATTCCAATCCTGAAACGGCATACCTTATTGCAGTTATTTCAAACGAATGGCGCGTTAGCTATTGCTAGATGTGCGTGTTGGTTTCTATAGTCTGCTGTCCTTTCACCGTTACATCGATTCAGGAACTACGTACAGAGACAGTTTCCTTCTGTAGCAATAACTCTTTTACCAACTTGTTAACTCGGTAGGTAACGCGATTTTTTGTGGTCAGTGATCAATTCCAAATGATAAATTTAGGGGAACATTAAGTACTACAAACGAGGCGGTCTATGTAGTTCATTACGGATACTCAAATGGCTGTGTACCTATTCCAGTTGCAGTCCATTTGGTCGATTATTTCAGAATTGTTTGTCTTCTCGGTAGTCGTTGCCAAGCTCTCTATCCCCTTAGGAATCACCAGACGTGGAGACATTCAGATGATGGCAATAAACCTTGACCTTATTTATTTCGTTGCATATTGACTTTTCCAACTGCTGCTCGTTTCAGCAACTAGAAAATACGAAAAGATTGCTCTATCTGATGAAATTTGTGGTAGGGTACCAAGTTGGTTATAGGGATGTCCAGATTCTTAGTTTTCGGAGCCGCGCCATTTGTGAACCTTGTTGTTCAGTTGGTGATTTCATATACGCAGATTACTGTTAAAGAAGTATAATTGACTACCGCACCCTGCACTGATCATGTTGTATGCAAGTACTGAAACAGTACGTACATGTGTAATGCAAACCTCCATTTTTTGGAAGGCTTCCTTCATTATAAGTGACCTCAGTTGATGAACACCATTCTGGTCTTCTAAATGTTAGATTTTATGCTGGCGCAACGGTTCGGTAGGGTCAAACGCGCAGTCTATGTATGGACCCAAAGGATGACTCATACTGGTCCTTAGTGAGTGTTTCCCACGTGTAGAGTGTAGGTTAGGTACCATTCCACAAATCTGTTCTTGGTTTGCAGTGTCATATAATCAGGTGACAACTCTGACAATGTCATAAACATGAAATGTTTTGATATTTTGATGCGTGGTGCTGGCATTGTGAACGTTTCACTCTCCTGAATTATTCTACAACATTTCAAGAATTGACTGAAATAGTGTGCGTCATCGTGCTCACCCATTCTCGTCTATTTTATACAATTGTCGATTTGACCTCTTGTCAAGCTTATTTTATGCAATCGAGACACTTATTTTTTCCCAGAATTCCCGGGGAGTCCTGACTATTATCTTCATTACAAATAGTATAATAAATTCTAATATTCCCCCTCCGTGTCTCTCATTCTGTCGTGTGCTCACTGGTTCGCTCGAAACGGTGATCGCCTAGTTGGTCTTGTGACAATTCTCCAAATGGTCATCCCTGTCTCAATCATCTCGATATAGTCTGTCAACCCGAGAAGAGTACTTGATGTGAAGTTGATGGTTATGGTTATATAAATTAAACGACACACAATCGCAACCGTCGCATTCGCATAGACTCTCTAGTCAGCTGCTTTTGATAATAAACACTACTCAAGTTTCGCTCTCGTTAGGGCTCACCAGTTGTGAATATTCTTGCCATGTTCGGGTCTAAAACTCCGGCCACGCCTTCATGAGGCAACTGTGTTAACCACTGCGCCATTGACCTCATATTAGGCACGACTGAATCATCATATATGAACGCACAGCTACATTTGTTTGTGCGTACTATCTGGAAAGGAGAGAAAATAAATCTCCCGTTATATCTGTACGATTTCGGTTGCAAAATAGATGATGGGCATTAAACGGTTGTTTCCAACCGTTTTGCAATGTTGCTCATTCAGTTTGTTATAGCAGGGAAGCGGTCATTTCCTATATTCCAGTTGGGTTTCGGATGCGTTTGTATCCTGCATTTCATGCGTATTCATAGGATTGACCACCCTGTGGATTCTTATGCTGATGAAAACGACTAACCAAGCGGATGATACACGGTTCTCATTACATATCCTCGTCTACCTTTTTATGGAACTGAATCATTGTGGTAATAATCGACGGCAATTTGCGAACTGACGAGAACCGAACTAAACGGATACAAATGAGGCGAATTCAGAAGGTCTCTAAACAACTGGCTTCATTCTGCACTCCTCCGCAGGGTCTGTCAGACAATGAGCTCGACTTTTTTGTGAAACACAAAAAGTTACGTTTCACGACCCTCAGACAAAGGTTACTGAGTTCCTTTTTTACTCTGCGATGTGCGTACTGTTACCCGCTGCTCATCCCTTCTTTACGAGTAAACGAAACAGTAGAACTTTGCAGCCGATTCTGTGTAACAATGGGGCTTCATTGAGTCGGTTGTATGTTAAGTTTTCTGATTCGGATGCCACACTGTTTTTGTTGTGTACGCTGGACTAGGCCGAAAGCCATTTCGTGGTGGCCAGTAAGCCGCTTGGGTCCTGGACATGAAAACTATGAGGTCACACACTGTCTGCGCAAGGCCTCCCTCACTTTCCGTTACAGCAGATATAGAGAACTATCGCAATCCGTGACAGTCGTATGGTATGCTATCATACTGCCTCGTCTAATTTATTTTCCGTAGTTATTTTTTCACTTTTGCAACTTTTCCACTGTCCCTGTTTTTGATGTTACATTTGTTGTGACACTCATACCGCCTACTTGCAACTGGCTAAATATCAAAAGTGCGTACATTGACCATTTGAAACCGATAACATGCATTACACTGTTTATCCTAAGTAGTGGATTATTGCATTTCGGCTTTTTCTTGTCATCATCCCAAAATGGTTTTACTTGCAAATTGTGAATATAGCACACGTACAACAGTTTTGCGAATATTGTTCGTTCTGCGGCGGCGCAAATCAATTCGAAAGTTTCTTGGTCCATGTTGACCTCCTGCTCTGCGTCCAGGCCGACTAAATCAAAGATCAAACGGTCACAACCGTCGGGCACTGCGCAGACTACGATTTCGCGTAAAGCCGATAGAAAATTCTGTCAAATAAGAAAACACATGGGAAGTTCCTGCTTTTGACGTGTAAACATATCTAGCGAAATATATAGAAAACATGTTTGCCTTCCAACTGCTTTCAGGGCCAGAAATGCCCTGGTAGACCTGTTCTTTTTCTCTCACATTTAAAAGTTTGGAAGCATTATGTGGAAAGTTTTGTTTCTATAGTTGGCCTCAAAGATCCGAACTAAAGTGAAACAGACAATCACCCGGTCGTTCGAGTTACCCGAGTGGTGTCGCAATGGATATTAGACTGCTAAAAAGACTTCATGAACTTTGATTGTTTTACTGTTTAACCTTTCTTCCCCCTAAGAATGCTCATAGAGCGGCGTGATTCTCTACTCACTTGCGTAACTGAATGCTCAGATATCCGTAGCCCCAAAATCTTGACTTCCCAGGTCTGTTTGTTACATCTGGCACAAGCAGTTCAGTGCATTAGCTTACTTTCAACGCTTTGCACAATTTGTTCGTATGAACCGTACTCATCTTGACGATTGCGTTTCCTGCACCGGTTCATAATCTTGAGCGTAGGAGACATTGAAAAGTAGGTAATAACATGCGGGTTGTAGAGTTTCTACGAGGATTGGAGATGCAACGCCAAAACGATGCTGATTGAACTGAAACCGTCATACTGTCCCATAACCCAAACGACCTGTATTAATGGTGGCGAAATATGTTGGATAATATATTGCAAGGTGCAGTATTCCGATACTACTCTTCATTTTAACTACTCATTAAAGAAGATTAGATGAGGTCAGGTGAATCGGTTAAAGAATTGGTAGATATTTAAGACAGCCTGGGATAAACATACACAAACAATAACTTGTGAGAAGGAGGGAGAGGTTTTTGTTGTCTTGGGTGAATGTGAAATGAGACCTATTGCTTGATTGTATGAATCGGCTAAAACTATCTTTTCACGACATAAACCCGAAACTCATGTCTATCTAATCCGGAAATGTTTTGTTGGTTTGTGAACCCTACCCACTCATCATTGTTTTGGCGTCGCATTTATAATCCCGGTGGAAAATCTATGACGTGCACTATACATCCTACCTTCTTGTGTCATCTGTGACACTAAGCACAAACGTGCTCGGAATGATCAACCGTTATGGTGAGCAAAACTCACTTGAATACCCTATGCAGTGCTCCAACAAGACACCTGTCGAAATAGGAAACGTGTTACCTCTTTGGAGGGCTACCGTTTTGGTCTTTTAGGCGTGATTGCGACACAGTGAATATGAACACTTTACCGGCATCGTCGAAACAGACATGCGCTGATGATTGTGGCTGAAGTATCTACAAAAATGTGCTTTTTTATTCTGGGCTGTCTAAAAGAACTATACTATGGACTGACCGTTTCATGTGGCTTGTTACTCCTATTACGCGGTCATACAGTGATAAAGAGTTACTCATCAAAATAAACAACACTAACATTTACATGCCATTCGGACTAGAACCTATAAGAAGAGAGGAAGTACAATAATAGATGTTACACTATTCACTGTTTGTCACTGTGCAGCCGTATGATTACATGCAAACTGTGATAGCACTAGGCTTTTCAGGCCTCGATAGATGCCGAGTACGGATTATTCAAACCCGAAAACTGTCGATTGACAGAAAATCATTGTATTTGCTGGTTCATCTTTGTGGAGGATCTAGTTAAGAGTGATGATAGGTTGAAGGTATCCGCATGGTAAATAAAGCCATTTGCTTTCCAGGCGTTGTTTTCTTTTTCAATTTATTCCATATTTGAACTACGTCGTCTATAAGTTCAAGTGCTTAGATTTTCACACGAAACCTCCCTTATCCCTTACGCGCTGTTATCTTCAAGAGTTTATTTCTGATGAGTTTCACTCACGTGTCTCAAAGATCCTTTTTGATCACTGCATTAGTTCCAGGAACAGAATTACCGTTGAATATGCTCCAACTTATGTTCACTAATCGTGCGTAGATAAGATTTTAACGTTCTAGAACAGTGTACGAATAGTGCTCACGAACTGATTCGTGTTCTTTAACGAAGTCAATGGTTAAGCACGCTAGATTTAATCCTAGAAAACTACCGTATTTCCTAATGGGAACTAGGCTCACTTTGGCCCTCCAAAAGTGTTCCCTGTATGATTCTGAACAGTCTGTTTCTTTAGTTTAAGCATCTAATGTAGAACGTTCTGTGCCTCCTAAAGGTGCCCTTTCAACGGGAGGGATATTTCATCTGGAGTTCACTCGAGAGACGCCATAGTTAACGAAATATTGATTGATCTCTCACGCACGCATGACTGGTTCTCTCTTCTTGTTTCGGCCTTTTCTAAATATATTCACCCGTCGGTCCGTTTTTCTCTTTGGATATCATTTAAATTCAGTTTCTGTCGTTCTTAGTCTGCTCTGACTATTCTGAAGCTTGCTCCAAAGGGTCGCTTTGAGCCTTCTGGCTGGGAGCCGTAGGACGCTGTAAATCTTTGACTGAGGGCGCTGTCTGATACGGCGGGGAGTAGAAGACAGTAGAACTCATGTGAGGAATCTCTCTGTATGCATCGGTATCAGTCGATGAAAATCCTTAACTGGTTATTCGATAACAACTCATAATACTCAGACTGGTTGTTTACAAAGAAAGACTTTATCATCAACAATGTCGGTTGGCCTCTCAGTTCTTCTGGGAATACTAACTGACGGTCTGTGAACAAGCATAGCAAAAGCAAATCCAGTGAACTATCACCGGACGAAACAAACGTGTCTTCACTCTGGCAACAATAGCTATCATGGGATAATATGAAGTGGGGACTTTCATATTACCAAAACACTATAAACCTACAGGCTTTTCTCTTGTATGTTATCTTGATACCACCGCTTTTTAATAAATGTAGTCAACGATCGTTGCTTTTACTCGTAGAGGCATTATTGGACCAGTCTTCTAGCCAGTAACTACTGCCCTTAACCTATGGTTATCAATTATGACCACCGTTTCCAGTTATTCTGTGCTGTTTTTAACCAGTGAACATTTATTTACACGCTTTAAAGATGCACTGATGTGTTGTGTTTAGCGTACACTTTTTTATCAGTCATCCTATGTATATGTGTAATTAGGTGTAAAAGGCGAACACCGAGCGATTGGTATTTGCTTTGATTGCTAACTTAATCCCGGGGACAGTTCATCTCAGGATAATTTATCTCATGATCACTTTATCCAAATCGTTTAAGTCCAGGCTTATGCATCGTGATCGATTTGTTTTGTAAAATGTCATCCTGAATAAACTCCTTCGTGGCCACTTAATCTTTTGAACAGTTCCTCATGGATCACTTCATCCTATGGGCAATTAGTATCGCAATACTCTACCCCTGATCTGTATCACTTTGGGGTAGAAAATTCTTTAATGCCAGCGAATATAATTGTGTATAATCTTTGTTAGGGAACCAACTAATGTTATTGGATGTATCTGAAACAGTTGTACGGGGAAAGCCTTCTTTAAAAGACATCGCTCCGGCGTGCGCTGATATTTACTTCTAGCAAGTGAACATAAGATCTCCCCGAATTATGAGTTTCAGATGTGTATACACGAGGTCCATCTGGATTGCGGGTTAAGCTCATTGAAGAAGCAAGTGAACTTCATGTTGGACATTGCTAATTGGTGTTCAACAGCATATGGTTTTGTACTAAATATCAGCGAGACATTATCAAAATAAATCTCCACTCATATTCAGGGCTCACTGCATCTTGGTTAGCCCCCATATCTCTCTACAGTCACTGCCACTCTCCAAGCTACTTCTCCGGGACTAGAATGTTCGCAGGAATGACTGCTCACATGAGGAATAATCTCCAGAATAAGCTATTCCTAGGTAGGTTTCCTTGGACTCGAACGTTCTTGGAGGGAATTGGTTCAAGATAACTGATCAGGAAACTTCCGAGGCCAACAGTTAATAGTGCTAGTTTTCTGCGTAACCATTACATTAGATTTCAACGAAAACCACCGAAGTTTGCTGGTATAATTAGGCTGGCCACAACGCGTTACCCCATTGATAATGAAATCATTGCAAGTCAACCGGAATTAAAACAGTCTTCGTTTTGCATCCTTGCTACAATACCTTTGCAAACTTTGAGTCGCGAGTAACTACAACGGTGACACTAAACGAATCACGATGACCGGTATGTTTTGGGTATGGCATCGGTTGAATAATCGGCAACACCAGGTAGAATCGTTTATGCAAATGCTTATAAGTAGAAAGTGAACCAACAGTCGTTCTCTAAGTAGACTTTGACAACTAATTCTGAGCGTTTTCTTGAAACAATGTGTCAGAAAGCAACAATTTGTTTTGTTCAATCTCAGTTCAGAATGACAAAACATTTACTCTACTAGAATTGTCTGTAACGATTAGTCACACTGGACCACTGCGCAATGACCAATCTAATAATTATTGGTTGCACTGTGGATCGTCGATGCTGATCATGTCATGATGAGGCACAGTTTAACCTCCGTCCCATAACAACAGTTATTTGTAAAAAGTGCTGACTGATACCTGGCTTCCTCGAATTATTCTAGCTTGGTTATAAAAACTTGACCTAGAAATTATTAATCTCTATAATGTTCTTTTGTCCAACATTGGACTATATTGAGTAAGCACAATGCATGTGCATGCAGGATGCTACTAGAGAAACCAGTCGTTTGAGTTAGCTTCTGAGTTGCCACCTATCAGTGGATTTCGTTATTTAATCACATAAGGAAAATGTATAAACTCAGCTTATGCTTATGTCTGAGAAAAAGGATACTTTTGCCTGTACACACCCATCTTTTTAGTTATGTACTAATCCGGTTGTGATGACAGACTGCCAGACTTTTCTAAGTTACACACCAATCCGCAACCGACTTTCACTTGGGCATCAGAACACATGTAACTGTCTTGAAGTATCGATTGTCACCAGATCGATAACCGGTTTGTAACACATGCACTAACGGAATGTAACAATATTAAAAATGTTTATCGTTTATGCCCTTCTGCTGTGTACTCTGCACATGGCGTATTTTGCAGACAAGTTTTGGTGTCTGGTCATTTCACTTTGGTCACAAAACCTCCAGACAAAATAGTTCTATCTTGATCACAACAATCTAATTTAGTTGCAGGTGACCTCATACATTGGGTTTCGCCTATATTGCTATGTGAATGAATAAACCTGTTGATATTCGCGCCACAATCATCGTGTTTGTGGAAACCGTGCTATATGCGTTCGGCATGATAAACAAGAAACAAATTGCAAGTAATCAGCAGTTGTATTTGATGATGTCGACTTTTTGATCAGAAGCTTCGTCAGGTTAAATGAAACAATTGATGTTATTTACACACGTATGTGTTGCACCTTACAGCTAGGGATAACTTTTAACGTACCAACAAATAAGGTAACAAAAATTTTAAATAAACAGGATATTGAGAATGTTCCGCAAATTTATGAAGGTAGATATTCCACTAATTAATCTTACTGCCGTTTCCGGTGACGTCTTCAACCAGGGTCCTCCATCCCCGATAGAAACCTATTTATTCGAATAAACAATGCAATCACAGTTTGTGATCAAGTAATTACCTAACTGCCCTCTTACTCACTGATCATCAGCAGCTCATAAAAGTCACTTCTTCCAGCTGCTCAACTGAGTAGTGACCAAGCTGACGTGGCTTCTACACTTTATCATTTTCGTCATAGTTTGCACAACTAAAGATTTCTCTAATGGAAGATCGATAATCGAACATCTTTTCGGCTCCACTGCTAACGAAGATCGGTAGTTGCCAGTGTGTCTTTGTTTACCTCACATTGGCCTCATCTTCAGCAGTACGAGCTAATGAAACAACAGTGCATAAATAGATAAGACGATCTGACCGTGGTAACTAAAGTGAAGTTAGCACCAGTGCTATCTTGCACTGTAGTGGTGCAAACATTTCCCTGATTCTAGTCAGTTCTCCTGATCGGACGGTTCTATGTAGTTCTGTGTGTTTTCTACCGAAAAACTGAATCAGGTTGTCTAATTCCCATGTTCAGTGTTGGTAGCCGCTGGTATTTCCACTCCAAGGCTTTTGCAACTTCCGGCCATTCTTTCAAGTGTAATGGATTATTCAGGACATCGGAGAGTAGTAAGTCTTCTGTATTTGTAAGCTGATAAGTATTCCCATGGTTTGCACAACAGAAAATTATTACTCATTCTGTGAACGGCGCATCATCGACGAGTGTCCGGACTTGGAGAGGGTGTCCTACTGGTGTCTGATCAATTGGATAAGGGTTAAGATAGCCATTGCGTGCCACTGAATGTTTTTGTTCATAATACTGAATGCGAATACAGTATGTATTAATTGTTGTGATAAACTGTCCATGGTGCCAGCATCTCTTTGAACATAACGGTTTGCGTTATGATTAACTCAAAGATAAAAGTGTTCGACTTAGGTCGGAAACTTTCGGATGTTTTAAGAGGATTTCCAGGCCTCGCAAAGGAAGTTCTAATCGCTGAACGCGGCTGCCAAGCTGACCACCGTATGTCAGTTCAGCAGTTCCAAACGCTCTGGCTTGAACAATAACAGACTTCTTGCTATTTACCGCTACTCTACAATGTCTGTTGGATAGATTGCTTCTCTGGCTGGATTCAGCCAATTGCGTTCTGAGAGCAAGTTTGCGGAACCCGGGTTACCAGTTGGACTGATATTGCCCAGTTGCTATGTCGCACGGGGATTGGTGTCATCAACAGTTGGTGACAGAGGTGGGATGAATGTGAAACCGGATTTCACTTCACCGCCGTCGTCGACGGATTCTATCATCGAAATGAACGAATTATGCTGCGAGATTAAGCCACCACCACGCCAACCTCCTTTTTATAATCCCGATGATGACTTTGACGATTGGGTGTGTAAAGTAAGGATTTACTTATCGGCAGTGAACTACAAGCTACACAGCTTTTATATCTTTAGTTTTTTGCGTGATGCAGCTGTGAGGCAATTTCGTGCGTCCGGTGGGCCCCCAGATTCACCTTCTGAAGTCATATGGGAAACTCTACAGGAACTGTTCGGGCGCACGGGATTGGTGCCAGTTTGTTGCGAAAGGTTCCATGCCAGGCATCAGCAACCGTCTGAATCGGGGGATTCGTTCTTTCGTGATTTGTGGGAGCTAGCACTGAAAGCGTTTTCACAATCATCCTCGGGGAAATAGTTTTCAGATTTGCAACCGTTTTTGTCTGGGGTTATCTTATTAGGAATTATGCGGAAAATTCTTCTGCAAACCGGCGTCGTCGCTGTTAGAGGCAATTGAATAGGCACTGGTATTCGAGGCGGTGCAGGAGTCGATGCGCGACACCTCTTCAGTAACAGAACCCATGTATTTTCCTGCCCGAAATTTCCCACAGCCAAGTTCCCTGGCGAATAATTGCATCTACTGCAAGAGATTTGGTTCCCGCCCGCATATGTGTGGACACAATCCGCCTCTGGTAGCGAGCCGAATTATACGAGGTAGGTCACTTTTGTCATATGCATCTATACCTTCTGTTATCTGTTTCATCAATGCTGATGTAGATAAGCCACTCACTGTGAACGGTAGATTAGACAATGATTCTATCTGCTTTTTGGTTGATACTAGTGCCTCGTGTTCTATTTTAAACTCGGCCGTGGTAGCCCAACTAAGTTGTAAAATAGTCCAGCCTGAGTACCGCCATGAAATACCAACGGCAAACGGTACCACCTTACGGACGGGCTGGCAAGTAGTGGCCACAGTACAGCTGGCTAATTTAACAAACTCGACATCAGTTTGCAGTACGTAGCAGTCTGCCATGGAGCGCGGTTTTAGGGATGAATTTTCTACGACGGTACTGCGATAAGATCGACCCAGCCTCACAGACAATCTGTTTTCGCTATAATACCAAGAATACCCGGGTGGAAGGCAAACCTCAAGCAGTAAACGTACTGGAAGCTCTCGATAACCCAAACGAACTGGAATCGATTTTGATACAACCATTACTAACTAGGACGGCTTTGCCGTATACTGACAGACTCATGTTAGCAAGCCTTTTACGCAGCTTCTCCGATGTGTTCCAGTATCGTAATGAGGAACCTGGGCTTGCTGGACTTGTACAACACGAAATTGATACAAGTAACCACCATCCTCTCCGGCAACCCGCCAGGAGAATTCCTGTTCACTATCAGTCGCAACTGAATACCATGATTCAAAACATGCTTAACAAGAGGGTTATACGCCCATCGACTTCCCGCTGGGCATCCCCCATCGTGTTGGTTAAAAAGAAGAACGGAAGCTTACGGTTATACGATGACTGCAGACGTCTGAACGCTATGAAAAAAGAGATTCATTTCCTCCGCCACGCATAGATACCACACTCGATGCTTTGCATGGCGCAAAGTGGTTCTGCACGCTTGACCTAGCTTCGGGGTACTGGTAGGTTGAAGTCCGCCCCGCAGATCGTCAGAAGACGGCATTTATCATTCCATCCGGGATGTATGAATTTGAAACAATGCCATTCGGCCTAGCTAACGTGCCTGCTACTTTACAGCGATTGATGCAGCTTGTGTTGCAAGATTTAGTACGAAGCCACTGTTTAATCTACCTCGACGACATTATTGTTCACGCCCCCCCCCAATAGAAGAGCACAACTCCAGACTGAAGAATGTATTCGAACGTCTCCGAATGGCGGGCCTGAAATTGAAGCCTACAAAATGCGTGCTCCTAAAGCAAGAAGTATCATTCTCAGACCATCTAATCACACCCACAGGAGTAAAATCCGATGATACAAAAGTCAAACAAGTTGTTGATTGGCCGATACCGCGATCAGTAGGCGAAGCGCACAGTTTTATGTGACGGGCTTCGTACTAACGGAAATTCGTTCCACATTTTGTGGAGGTAGCATGCCCATTGCATCGACTTCCAGAGAAAAGCGGAAAAATTCGTATTGTCCGCTGTATGTCACGCAGCACTCAATACTCCTAAGGATAAGTTCACTTACCTTCCCATTCTCGCATTTCCAGATTTCTCATCATCAGCCGGTCCATTCATACTAGACACTGACGCCAGTTACTTAACTGTCGGCGTTGTACTCTCGGTCAATGGGGAAGTCGTGACTACCTATGCAAATCGTCGGCTCGACAAGCGAGAAAGACGTTATTGTACTGCGCGCCGTGAAATGTTACCTTTAGTATATTTCTTTAAACACTTCCGCCCTTACTTGCTCGGAAAATCTTTTGGAGTTCGAACGGACCATCAGGCGCTACAATGGCTTCTCAACTTCTGAGAACCGGAGGGTCAAGTAGCACATTAGCTGGAATATTTGCAGGACTACGACTTTAGCTGCATATATCGTCCGGTCAGCCGCCACGCGAATGCTGATACTTTGTGTCACTTCCCGGCGGAAATTGTTAACGCAATGTTATCTACATTCTCAGCTGAGGCTACTTGGGCACACTGTCAACTGAATGATTGGTACATCTCTAACATCTACCGTCGACAACTTAATGGGAACCCAAAGCCAACTGGTCACAAAATGGAAGGCAAATCCCCCGACGATCGCTGTTTATGGTCGCAGTGAGGAAATGTGCGAGTTGTCGGTGGTGTATTACATTTGTTTGATAGAACCGAACGAACCTATAAACTAATCGTTTCATGTGGCAAGGTTTCAAAGGTTATCCGAGAGGTACATTTGCAACTGGGACATACGAGTCAGCGAAGGACTGAAGCAGCTATCCGACAGCGCTTTTGATGGCCAGAGCTACATGATGATATTGTTCGTAATTGTGCCAACTGTAACAGCTGTGCGCAAACCAAATTCCCTACTGTAACTCCCAGGACCCCTCTTCAAACGGTTGCAACAGCTGGCCCCAACCATCGTGCGGGAGTTGATGTGATGGGACCACTACCGACGTCGAACAAAGGAAATATTCTTGTGATTGTTGACTGTTTTACCAAATGGTATGAGGCCTTTCCGATGCCAAACCAATAAGATTCTACCGTAACATCATTGTTCGTCAACGAATGGGTCGCTCGTTTTGGTACACCCATTGAGCTGTCCTCCGTTCAAGGCGCTACTTTTAAAAGTCTCCTCTTAGAGGAAGTATGTCCTATGTTGCAAATATACAAAACTCAAATAACTCCTTATCACCTTCTACTTACTAGTAGTGAAGGTTAGGGGATTGAAATTATTCCAAAAGTAAACACCGAAAGGCTTATCTGAATGCGAAGGCTGCGATCAAGTGTGGGTGGTGTTCAATCTTGAAATAATTTAAATCCCCGAACTTTCATTACTGATTCAAACCATGCTCACTTGGTTCAATGAAGACAGTAACTTCAACCTAACTGTGAAGTCCTGATCACGGGGTTATCGAATGGATAGAACAGAGTGATTCTCTTCATTCTCCTTTCGAAAGAATCAAGCAAGCTGAACACAGTTTATACAAGGTTGTGATTGAGCGCTTAGATTTGATTATTCGGTCATGCCTATTGTGAGGTTGCTGGCGTTGTGGTCAGCACGCTAATTTAACAATCACGGGGGTCAGAGTGCAAACTCCGATCCGGACAAGGATATACTCTACTGATGAACTCTAATAAGAGTGAAACTCGAGTTTAGTGCTTCCTTTCGAAGTGGGCCAGCAGCAAAGCTTATGTGAATGCGAAAGCTGCAATCAAGTGTGAGTGGTGTTCGATTTTGAACTTCTACGTATCTTTATTGAACTACACCAGTCAAATCGTTGGGACAAAATTCTGCCACAGTGTCTCTTAGCCTATAGAGCTGCCCTCCATTAGGGCACAGCGTATACGCCTTCACTACTAACCCTAGGTCATGAACTACGTCTATCAATTGAAATACTGACACCGCTGGCGCCAGCCGAATGCATAGGGTTACCACGATATGTCAAGGAGCTGGGCGAGCGGTTGAGAGTTGTCTACAAAAATGCCGCCCAGCTTCAGTCAAAGTCGCAACACCATCAGAATAGCTGTCATGACCGTACAACAAACGGACCAGTCTACCGCACAGGGGATCACGTCTGGTTGTACAGATCAAAACCATCATTGGGGGCTGCCCATAAATTCCATCGCCCGTGGAAACGTCCATTTATAGTTGTGCACGTTTTGCCACCTGCTGTATAGGTAATTCGCGACACTACCAATCCAACGGCGGATATACTTACGGTACATTACAATCAATTAAAGCCTGCCCAAACTCAGGAGGAATCCCAGGTACCACCGGGCAGTGATCCAATTGCTGAGCAGACAGTGGAAATCCCAGCCCAAGGTGGTTGCAGCAAAATAGGTGGTGATGAGACACTGAGGTCAGTGCCTTATTGAGAGAGGAGCAGTGTAACAATACAGAAACTGTTGCGCCTGCAATTTAAACTTATCGCTGATGTTCATTCCATTGTTACCTATTTCAGGTCGTCCACCTACGTATTATTCAACGTGTTCCACACGAAATGAACGTCCCTAGAACTATGACATTTGATCTTTCCTGGAGTGACTTGTTTGAGCGATTTAGAAACCCCTTTTTGTGTGGACATTGATTCTGGTGTTGCACTTAGCGTTGTGCGGATCACCGCCTCTTCTCTGTATCACCAATAGACTGGTTGTGATTGTTCGTTACGTCTCTTCTCTGGTTTTGGATTACGTCGGAACTGTCTTTGATCGCTGTCCTGTGTATAAACTACATTTGACATCCCGTTACAATTGGTGACAGAGGTGGGATGAATGCGAAACCGGATCAGATCGTTTCTACTTGGCAGAGAGTGCAACCTTGGGTGATTTTGGAAAATACATATTTCGCCACTGGAATAAATGTGGTTGGTTCTGCCGGTTTCAAGGTTTAAGAACCGCTGTCATCATTTTCCCAGGAGGCTCATATCTACGGATGAATAACATCAAATATAGTCCTCCACCAACATTATCTATACGAAACTGGTTAAAGGTCAACTGGCTTGCTTCAAGCACGACAATGTCTTTTGTTCATAAAATGCACGCTTGCGTGGGGCGTTTCAGTAACAGTCATTCAAATGACACGAAATAAAAGTCCATTGATCACGGACAAAATCGGAATGGGTCTCGCGGATATCCACATGAGAATACGTGTTATGTAGTGGTGAATTGAAGTTCTTTTTGGTAGTCGTAAAGTATAACGATAATGTTTACATAACGTAAAGAAGGTGATGATGTGTTTCGACAGGAAACCTAGGGATTGGCAACTGTGGATGAGTTGAGATCTACTCAAAGCTCTAAACTAAATTGGATTGGCTTTGTTGAATGATAACCAAACAAAGCACGTAATCCTGATCAGAATCCAGTTGGAACTCTCCGAAGCACATTAACTTGGTAGGTACATAAGGATGTTGGATTGCATAGTTTGACGACCTAATTGAAGATCGTTGTTAGATTGTAATAGTACAATTCGAAACCAGCTAAGGTCGGTTCTTTTTTCAAGGATGTGTTAAAATACACTGTGGAAGTTTTCTTTAAGAGAGTTTTCCCTCATCAACTGTTTATGGTAGACAAACTTTCACGGCTATTTTACTGACCTTCTTCAAGTACTTTTGAAAAATCGCCTACAAAAATCGTTGTCATACGAAGGTTCGATTACTCAGTAAAACAAAGTATTCATAGAAATCCAACGTCGTTCATTCAGTACATACATTCCACTAGATTCAACCAGGTGAAACACGCATGTTGCGCTAATAACTTCGGTCGCCGGAGTGCACGTCGATACTTCGAGCACAAGATCTAAAAGCGCTCAGGACGACGCTGAGGAGAAATTGTCAACCCAAAAGTTTCAGTAAACTTCACAACCAACCGAAACCCAGAAACAGTAAGAGTGATAAGGTGATCGAGAAATTTGCATGCATTGATCTACTCCCCAAAGTTATTACTGAAATGTTGTGGACAACCCAACGATTCGGCTGTTCCTCAAAACAGATTTACAACGCCGTTGAATTGCGGGGCCATACATGCAGCCTACTTCTACCTCTAATCAATGGAGGTTTATCATTTCTTACGTGCCTACGGATAGGATAGCATTGACAAAACTGGAAGACCACTATCCAGATCCACTATCCCATCTATTAAGTTTCGTTCTCTTAAGTTAAATCCACACCTAAAAACAGCAGAGATGTTTGTTATCATGCACGTACTTCTGAGTTATGTGTTCCAAAGAAGTTCATACAGTTACATCTGCTGTGGTCTCATTTTATCATAACAGGTGAAGTCACGAATGATACATGTGTATTGTAAGTTCACAGTGTTTGAACAAACCCAAGATGAACGATCAGATCTAGTGGTGGATTCGAACAAGAGGAATTAACTGCATGGTACTATGCGGAATGTGCTGTGCCATTTGATCTACAGAGTAATGTCCGGGGCTTATAACTCTCTTGTTTGGACTCAGTCACCTACCCACTCCACGGCGTCAAGTAATAGACGTTATTTCTCCACTGCAGAACACTATTTTGATAATATTGACATAATAATATTCAAACGATTGCTCAAAGTTTTGAATGATTTTTTTTTACACAACATCTGTGATAACTTTATGATCTAGGCATATCTGAATATCATTCGTTAAATAAAAATCATTCTTGGCTGTCCGCTTCGGTGGTTACCAATAAATCCTATCCAAATCTAACTATCCTACATCAGTAGACATGGACTTACTTCTCGAGAGATTATGGATCCGTGGGACCAGCTATGAAAAGTCTTGTCGTAGAGCTGCATACGCGGTGGAGAAATGCGTGTGCAAGTTCTTAGGTACTGCATCACCGTTATACCTGCGGATGAATCCATAGACCCTAAATTATCGGACTTGCAATGTGTTGTGTGTATACGTACAAAAAATCCTAACACAAATGAAATTATTGATAATCCGGGATACTCAAGTCATGACAGTTCAACCCCTGAACGATTTGGCGAACATGCGGTCCACATTCCAATGTTTGGGTAATGGAGTCGAAGTTTTCTGTTTGTTCACGTAACTTCTTTGTCGTGCTCCACTACTTAGTAGAAATCAGTAGCACCGATAAGTTCTCATTTGTGTCTCCATAACCATATTCGTCTCTTTCGATTCTGCTTTAATTCTCAGCTTTTATTTAGGTATGTTTTTGGTCAGTCTTTTGAATTCATTCTCAGTATTATTAGTGTTTTCTCTCTTTGAATATCTTCATTCCTTGTAGATGAGTGGACCGCTCTTCGAACCATGTGTAAAAGTCAAATTGAAGGAAGAAGTAAGCTTGATCGTTGGGAATGGTAGGGAATTTGTGTTGCTGGTCGGTGTTTTAGGTGATAGCTTGTTCGGCGAGTTTGGTGCTCATCACTAATCGAGCGGACATAATCAGTGTGTGTAGCTTGCATTTAACATTGCATGAAACTCATGCTGCTGTGCACTCATGTTTTCGCTTTGTTCTACGATGAAACGTTTTTAATCTGAGTGCATAATTCAATAAACAACCAAGTACCCAGGGTGTGAACACATAATCCTTGCTTATTTCCATGATGGATAAATCGTGGGACAGTAATATTCCGACTGGGTACATCTGCGTTCTCGAAATCCGCACTCTGGAGTATCATGAAGCCTCACTACTCTACAAGTCACTCCAACGTTTTGAAGGTAGTACAACTGACACACAGTTGCCGTCGTGTAATAAGCACCTAACTCCATCACTTTTGCGAACTGGAATGCGTGGAACCAACCGAGCAGGGTTAATCCAAAGTGTGAATGGGTGAGCATTGTGGATCATCGTTACTGAATTGCGGATGATAGAATATGCCTATCTCGAGAGATTATGGTTGATTGTGTCTTCGAGGTTTCTGTTTTGACTGTGCAGTTAAATACTGGATAAGCAAACATCATTGCAGTTGCAACTTGTGACTGCCACGCTGATTGTTGTTGGTGCTATTGTTAGACTACACCCTGATTCTTCCTGCTGTCGCTGATACTTTTGTCATTCAGAAATGGGCGCAATGTTTTCACGTTAGTCCTCACCTTACTGTAATCGGCTGCCAACCTTTTCAGTGGTGTGACGCTGATGCCTTTATTAATGTTATTGTCTCTATGTACGTCTTTTAATCACAAGTTTGGTATTCGACAGATTCTGGGAACAGTGACTAATTTTTGAAGCATCGGCTCTCTTCCATCCGGTTGTATAAGACAGCCATCATAAGCTTCTTTGGGTAGACAGAAGGCCCCTTTAATTATGGGTCTGTCTGCTTGAGACTCAGTAATGTCACTTGATGTCAATGAATTATCTGTGCTAGCAGAGTTGGAATGTATTTGGGTGAAATCCGTGATGTTTCTATTATATTCAGGCCTTGCTATCTTACAGAAGTGTGTCATACATGCAAGTTCTTGGTTAAGTGGAACAAAGGAAGCTAGCCTAATTCTCGCGCAGAAGTGATTAGACAGCACTAGGCAGTAAATTTAAGTTCGTGTCAAATCTATAGGGAGCAACTGACAATCATTTACAACAACTACAACAACTTTTACAAACAAGTGATATCAGCTATTTTATAACGCACTGATGGTTGCTTATGATAGATATGAATTGTCGGTGAAATCGAAGACAGAACTTAATGGTAAATAAGATGCATAAAAGATTAACTATACTGGCACTCATTCGAGCTTACAAATTTTGTTATACATTAGTTGGCTTAGCTGCTACACTGATCCATTCCTTCTACTCTTGACTAAACAACAGACAGAAAACGGATCGATGTTTCTTTTCAACTAAGGCTGATTGTTTTCTTCTACTAAATTGTCCGAGTCTCATTATAATGGTTGTTGTTGTGTAAGGCAACCTCATTTGTCGAGGGAATGAAAAACTTTCAAGTTCGTCTCTGTAAGTGCACAACCCACATTATCGACTTGACTTGAATCGGACCCCAAAAAAATCTTTGAACAGTGCTTTCTGAAGGTGGCACTGACAGCTGAAAATTACAGAGTCCATTCACAGCACTGCAGACAGTACATTTTGTCGACGTTCTGTACGAAATTTTATCACACAGAGCATCACTTAGTAAATTTCGGCCCGGGTTCCTTTTCTTTTCTGCTGATCATTTTTTTCGTTCCTCCTTATGTCTCAACATACAGCAGAGCTTCGTGTGACCACGCTTAGAGGGTTATATTGTACACGCGCCAAGAATCTTTCCAAATCTTTGCTTCTCATTTTTTCGCGAGGTTGACAAAAACGGGTACCTATTTGTGACGATATCTGTGCAACCCAGTCTTTTCGGTACACTATTTGCCGACGCACTCAGTGATATAACTCAATATTATAATCAAGATATAGACAGTTATCACTTTTACTGCTACGTCTCCTACTTTTGCAATGCCTGGGCTGATTTTTCTGGAACTGATACGGGACGGACTGAATTTTCGTCGAGTTCTACTAGACAGCTATTATTTTGGTTGGTAGATACGTCCTGGCTAACTCTGGGTACCCCTGCGAGTGGTCTCCCATGAAAATTTAGTCATGTTCGCCCTCGCAGCTGTTTGTTGAAAATGCGTTGACTGAAGGTAACAGTTTAAAAATACTCTCCAACCGTTTGCAGTGTAGATGTATGGGCTTTAAACGCAGCTCATGGTACGAGGAGGATAATATAAGGAAGTATATATATATATATATGTTTATATATATCACTTTGTTAATTGTGATGCACAAACCTAAGCCGAACGTCAATACAGTACTCCTCCTGGGAAGAAAACGTAAAGGAAGTAACATTTCACTTTGTTAAACAGTTTCACGTGGTATGAGTTTGCGTGTATTTGGTGCCTTTCCTGAAGTAACAAGTATCTCGAAACTATTCCGTAGTTACTTTGTCGAGTTTGAAGTGAGTCTGGTTACTACAAGACTAAACTGTTAACCGATCTTGACGGATCAACCAGCCTGTTGTCATAGTGTATCTTTAAGATCCATGAATGCGAGATAGTAAGTTGAATAAGCCTTAAATATGGGCTTACGTGATGTTATTTGTTTACAGTTCTGTATTGGTGGTAATCACGTCGGGCCAGTGTCCATGAAACGCTCGTGGATGCTTACGAATGACGCTGTTTAGTGATTGACTCTTTCAAAAGTAACTGAAACGTTCACAGTTAAATTGGCTCAGGTAAGGTGTGTATTGCCACCCACGAACGAGAATATTCTACTTTCTAATGAGAAATTGAGGGCAAACTAATTGAATGAAAGAATCAAGTTTCCTCCTTGTTTTATCTGATTTACTGGTTCTCCTCATCGCTTGGTTTTATGCTAGACAAGGAGAAACGTGAATCTTCGTGGCAGTTGGGAGCAATTAACACACAAATGCGTGGTTATTCCGAACTCAACGAATGCTTTTATCACCGGCTTGCTGTAGGTCATCAAAGTGGCATATCAATATTAAATAATCACATATAAATAGAAGTAAATGGAATAGCAGACGAAGTTGGATGCACAGAATTCGTAATCAGTAACGGATATTCACATTCCAGCGGCAGAACAGTATACGCAACACACACAGATGGTATCATGTAGTTTGGTTTATTATCTGCGCATCTTAGTGTATCGACTCAAATCGCGCAAGTGCAACATGAACGAAATATCAAATAGCCGAGAAACAGAAAAGAGCAAAGTATAATCACTCAGTTAGTATAATTCTTGAAGTGGTAGACATCTTTTAATTTCACAGTGTACTTATTTATTTGTTCCTAAACTCACATAAAACGGAATTCATAGTGTTTTCTGCTGGCCTGAGTTCAGATCGTCGTTACTTAGAGCTTGTGTAGGCGAGGATTGTCTGAAAGTTTCCTAGTTCGAATGTGGTCATGTGTTGAACAACAACAAACGCTGACTAATAGGATAAAATCTGGTTTAGTTTGTTTTCTATATGAAATGACTTGTGTTTTTTGTTGCCATTTAGTTAACTGTATTGACCTCCATCGTTTTATGATGGTAACATAATCATTATAACGAGGTGCAGGAGATACTACTGGATAATCTATTTCTTTTAACGTGGTCAGCGGCAATTCAGGCTACGAAAATATTCTCCGTGATTTCTCAGTATCAGTTGTGAGCACATGTCTGTTTTGACGGTTCTGATGAAACAGTTACGACACGTTCATTGTACACAACTCGCATCGATCTGGTTCAGTCAAAATGACCCCTCTCTGGAGAGCACACATTCACCAAATGTAACACTTCTACTCTCTCTGACAAGAACTACGTACTACGGGTGGGAATATTGTAAAATTTTCATCATAGTTGTATTTAGTATGCCTTTAGTAGAAACCTTGGATTGCAGTGTTATTAGCTGGAGCTGGTGTTCATTGAACGAGCGATTTTCTTGTATAACAGTCGTGTATTGTTGTTGCCTAGTGCGTTTTTTAGACACAGAAACAAGAGCTTACTGTCTTTTACTAAGACATTTATCTTTAAACGTTTGAAGCCACTGTTATATGTTCAAAAACAAATACTTATCAAATGAACAGCATTTTGATAGCGCTCGTAAAATTTTCTATACCCGGACTGGACAGTCTGTTTAACTGACGGGGTGACTCATATTTTGTGATTTTCATCTCAGTATATAGTATTTGTTTGATAAGACACACTGAAATCAGCTCAGAAAGAGATCGTGCAATCTACCACTGGTTGTTTATTTTCTTATATTGAATAAAAGCAAATTTGCCTTAAATTTATATACAGGCGCTTCGTAAGTCGTCCTGGTAAAGTAATTATCCCTACTGTTATTAATGGAGTTGAAGCCGTTTTCTCTTCCACGCTCCGTTGTCCATCAAATGTTATCTTGATTTCCCTAACCTATTCGCAACGATAGCATAGGACCTCTGACGTTCATTTGACAGAATGTGCATCAGTTGTCAACACCTGACATTTATTTAGTCGAAACATTATTCCATTAATTCGGATGGATGATCACAAAGCATTAGTTACGCTTCACTTTGTGAACTGTTGAAATCGTTGGAATTTTGTCAGTTGGAATCTGCTTGCATCGTTCCCTGCTAGCCACTAGTAACAGAGTATAGAGTAAACGAAGAGAAACAAACAAACATTATCACTTTCTAAATATTAGAACTTAGAAAATAGAAAAATGCAACCCGCACAAGACAGTCTTGTGTGAATCAAGGGCAGTTCAACAGTTGTCAATACCGTTAGAAGTTACGCTCCATTAAAAAATTATTAATTGGACCACGCTGAGTGATGGTTCTGCAACAATAACGTGTACGTATGCATCAAGTTTCTGTTGATGACGATTACGTCAGATGCAACCACAGCGTCGTACTTTGGGTATACCATCAACACTGGGAACATTTCCACATTTCAGTTGACTCATTTGTTGTTGCAGCTTCAGCGAGTAGCCACATCGACGGTCATCTGGACTAAGTGTGAGAAAGTATCACATAAGACTTGACGGTTGATGTGATACCAAGGAGGTTGATATCAGAGCACCTCTGTTATCTCGGTAGCGCATTAAGAATTGACCCAGTTCACGCAATCTTTTTGAACAAGAAAGTAAACGAAATCCCAGAGCGTGGCTTATTGTCCTGACCCTTATGCTTTCAATCAGCTGAGTATCCCACAAAAGAATTTTCAGTAATTTTGAACAGATAACTCCAATTAGGGGCGTAACAGTGAGCTGAGCCTCATGAGGAATCTCTTCCAGTGACTTTTTCATAGCAACTTCAACAAGGCCAGAAGAATCTTGCTTAATTTTGTTTCCTTGGAAGGCGTTTTTAGGAGACAGACTGAGATACTCCGAAACGATCGTTCATAAACATCATTTGTGGACCATCGTAGGTCATTAATGTGAACCGCAGAATTTGGTTTGAAACTTTCCGTGTTTGAAACGTATAACAGGAGCGGAAAAATTACCAGCTGCGCTAAGCGATTAATAAATAAAGGGGACGGCTGTAGACTCTGAGGGACATTGTTAGTCGCAGTATGCCAATCACATCGGTCTTTCTGGTAAAGTATGAGCAACAAGGGTTAAAAATCGTGCCTCACTGTTTTTCCCACATTTAGAATAGGTTTGACTCAGCAGCAAATTATTGCTAATGAATGTAGATCTTTGTAGACAGAATTTTGATGGAACCGATAGTCAGCAAGTAGGATACCAAACAATTATTACTAACGGCTACTTATCATTTTCCGATGGGCAATTACTTATGACCAGTAAGGCACATAATTTATAGATAACTGTCTGGACATTAGTGACGTTTTTGGAAACTGGGAGTTCCGACTGAATTCCACTATCAATGTCAGAGCATGATCCATTCTGTGGTTATTGTTTTCACATGCATAACAAGAGTAGCATTTTCACTGCAGCACTTCACATAACACCCTTGCGTATACTAACTCATTTTTCCGTAGTTCTGAATAAGGGTAAGGTACATCATCGAGCTTCTAACCTATTGATTTATCTGTTTTAACTGGTCACAAACCGAGTAGAGTACACTGGTGTTCTGTGCCATAATGGAAATGGACACCGAGCTCCTTAGAGTCCCAGCACTATGCAGAGATATCTATTTCCTTTAATAATTCATCACTGTGCACATGACCAGATCGATCTACAGAGAAGACAAACGCGGATGGAAAAATTTGAAATTACCGAAGGGATTGCATACCACGGTAATATTGCCCATTCGGATGAGAAACAGATCAGTAAGTTCGGCTGAGAGATTGGTGAGCAAAGCCTACGCACACACTAGTAGATAACGAAGTACATTCAGTCGGGCTTAGTAAGACGTCTGTCGATAGCCCACATCCCCCCATGCTTTAGACAGAATCACGTTAACCTGGTAAGGTTTGCTTTCAAGTGCCCAGTAACTCAGAGGCCCAGTCTGCAATTGGTCGGTCTAAGAGTAAGTACTCCTCAGTGATACCAGTCTTAAAGTATGACGGCGACACATGATCATTGTGACCCCGGACGTAATGTGAGCCGAAGAGTTCAGTACTGCTCGTCTGTGCGCTGGTATTGCGGGCCCACCAATACTGTCAGATTTGGATTTGTGGGAGTTTGAAGAGAACTGGGTCAAAATGTGGAACCATGCCTTCAACCACCTCGAAACAGTGCCCATTTTTGTATTCTCCACGCATCTATGGACTCATATGACAAGATTTAGACAACTGCTGGGTTGATATCGTCCGTAGACATTGTTCTTATGGCATTCAATCACCCTTTTTTGACATCTCTTTACGATCGTGATTCCAAACAGTTTGAATTTGTTTGATAGATTACTGTTTTAATATACTGAATTATATCCGGAACGACAAATTCCTGAGAGGCGGTGCATGTGAGAATAGTGACATAGTCATAGGCGAGTTATCAGAAGACCCGAAATACCATAGCACACGCAAAGGAGATATCCTGGCTTATTTCGTGACTTGCGGTACTCCGTATATTTCGATCTATATGGAATATGCACCGGCTAACAATAGATACACCTTTTTATCATTATAGCCAAAATATTAAATACTTTTGCATTGTCACGAATTAATAGATTAAGGGAATTAATGGACGATTTGTTTGAAACTGTTGGAAAGTTCCCTCCTCTCGATTAAACTCTTGTATATCACTGTCATGATTTGGCTATTGAACATGGATGAAGACTCAGCAGTTAATCTCGCACATCATAGTGTGTACGTTACTCACTTCATGAAGTATGGTCCGTCGTAGTTTTGATTATCGTGACACCTGGATCTCGGAATGAGTAATCTTTGTTAACATGAGATTCATTCCCACGTGTGTAATACCGTTACAAGACTTTATTGAAGCAGTCAGATCATCTAGGGGATACAAAACGTTTTACGGGACAAAAGACAATAGCTTTTATCTATACACGGCTCAACATCCGCATTAGGCACCGAATTTATCTAATACCTGCATCAGACTGTCCGTTTCACTAAACTTGGATCATAATTGGGGACTTTCTTTTATAAGCACTATATTGAGTGTCTGCCCTGTTTTCCATCTCCAAGTACGTATGATGGTTTCTAGCTGTGCGCCTGTAGAACTGTTACCCAATGTTGTGTATGCGTGGGCATTACCTGACTGATTACTCTAGTTTTCTCCCAACCTTACAAGTACTGACTGGACTTTTTCAAACCGTTGAAGCTACCCAACTTGATTTGGCGTGATTTATGCTGATTCCACTTGTTTTCTCGAAATAAAAGCAATCGGCTGTTCCGTTTCATTGTCTGTTTTATGGACTAGCACATCCCCCAATCTCGAAAAATGTAGCATAATAGCGGTGTATAATTGATTCTTGTAGCTAATGGGAATTTTTTCAATGAGGCTGTCAATGGAATGTTGCTTGGTTTTTGCCCCAACCCGCTTTACTTCCCTAAGTAGTAAACAGTAATTAAACACTAATAACCTGGCTGCGTATAGCATAGTGACAGGTGAGTGTGCCAATAATAAACTGTAACTTGCCAAGTTTCCGCAGTGCCGGAGCATTCACAACTGACATAATTTCGTCTAGATTTATCAAACAAGAATCCAAGGTATTACGTGCTGCCCCTAAATAGAAACTAATCAGTTTTCTACTTTAATCCTTTCTACTCAAGTCAGAAAAGTACAAGAGTAAACAAATCCATATGATAAGATCATATAACAGCATGTCATCAAGGTAAACACATGTTCTGGATTAATCAGATTGTCTGTGGTCCGTCAGAAAATAAAAGATACTGAATGTACATAAAAACAGAGGATATGTTGAGATAGCCCCACGCTGATGTTCTTTGCCCTACAGATACGTGAAGACTCATCTAGATTAAGCTTTAAACGAGCAAGTCTAAGATGCGATTTGATTAACTTTTCGCTGCGGTTACTTATAACATATCTATCACCTGCCCTTGGCATTAATTATCGCTCGTTGGCAGATTGCTACTTTACCATGAGCTTACAATCAGCGCAAATAAGTACAAATCCATCGGGTATTTAAACTGGAGCAAAAGGCTGTCCAGTCGGAAAATTGGATCAGACTGATGATACACTGTGACTGAAGACTGTTCGTCTTAATCACGACTTCCGGAAGAATTGTTGTATCATAATTCTGACTCGTGGGTTTACTTGCCGTATTGATCTGGGAAAACCGTCAATTTTCTGTCGGTTTTATCCCCAAACATGTCAGCAGTCGTTGAGTCACTTCAAAATGCCTAGTCTTTTGGTTACCTGTAGGAAGTCATATATCTACTAAAACAGTCTTTGTTCAGTAAGTTCTGACCACTTTATTGCGCGTGGAACAAGGGAGGCTTGTGGGTATTCGAACTTTATTCCAGTTGAACCCCAAACACGACCAACATGGCAATCTGGCCTACCATTTGGTCTTACGAACTTGTATATTCGATTGTGCTAACGGTGGCCACCATGGTAAGTCCCGGTTGGTTTTGCAACGTAGCGAATATTCCTATGTTGGTTATCATAGTAACCAAGCTGCTTTCAAATCTGAGCCAGGGAGTATATTGAATGATTCCTGTCCAGCATACGTCAGACTATGTAATATAATGTATCCGCTTCAAATTCACTTCTTTCGATTTGATGGTGATGTTAAAGATCTTAGAATGACAAACACAGGTTACATGATAAGTTTTACCATAATAACTGTAGACTGTCCTCAGACGACGACAGTTTCTATAGGTTCCGCGTTTGGTACGAAACATGCAACAAGTACACTATTTCCTTTCTTACACTGACGCTTTCTGCTAGATTCTGCTTAATGACCTTCCGAACACTACGTAGTTGGAAACGAGTTGTTAACACAAAAGTTATTCCGTTTCTTTCTATATGTTGAAAGACTGATCAGGCTTCATCCCACACTCAGTTATGTCATCCTCACATAGTCTGTTCTGTAATGTGGTTATCACTGATGTTCATAAGTACGCGTCGTACTGCTATTCTGCAAGTCTGTCTGATGGTGGTTCACTGTAGTGGTATTTCAACGCTTCAGTTATAACAACCACGATCCTGATCATAAGATTCTTAGGTTTGAGTCACCACTTGCTGTATCAGTGACGAGAGATAACCCAGAAGAAGGAAATAAAAAAGGGATCAAGATTAACAAAACAAGACTGAGCTAAAGAACTCGAAGTGATATGAATGCGAGCATACCATTATCCACGGTACATTGCCACCTACAACAGTGTTTCCAGTTAGCAACGGGTTTGCGTGGCATCTGGCGTTGGCAGCAAATAATACCAGATATAGAAAACACCCAAAGGGCCTACGGATTGATTGACCAAACCAACGCAAATTGTTCAAACTAATTAGTTGATCAGTCGATGGCTTATCGCCGTATTGCTCACGTCGTCATCCTAATAGATGTAGGCCAACCTGAGAAGGCAACTACGCCAAATTTGTTGATCTTTTTCTCAAGGACAGGTCATGTATGTGAACCGTAGAGTGAAGCAGAACATGTCCATGCCTTATGCAGATTTTCTTTTAACAACAGCCGGACGTCTTTTCTACGCGACAGATGATACAGGTTGACAAAAGCTGCACACGTCTTTGATTTTGTCGTTACTACCTATTTGGCAGTACCACGTGTTAACGAGATATTACCACCAAAGTATGTCTACCTGTTCACAGTCTCAAACAGATTTCTAGAAGTGAAGAACGTGGGTGAAAGAATGCTACTCTTGAAGTACTGCTTTCCATTTTGAAGTTCGGGTACGCATTCCATGCACATCAGCCCAGTCTGGCAGAGTCTGGACGTCTTCAGCTTTATGACTAAGTAAAATTATATCATCCACATACTGAACTTTGGTCGACAAGGTGTCAGGAAAAAAATCAACAGTCAGGTTACTCAAAAAGCGAGAGATCAGTTACTCCTGGAACACATCACCAAGAAAGATGATCAGCTAAAACAGTCGTACGTAATCTCACACCCTGCTTATAAAGTAAATACGTGAAACGATTCCAGACAGCAGAATCAAAAACCGCCTCCAGGCCTAAAAACACCACGGTCAATGGCTGATTAAATGAATTCCGACGCTCTAGGATCTGTCGCAAGGTGGAAATGTGATCAACGTACCCTCGACCAGATCGGAATCTTGTCTGCTCTGCGCCTATCTGACCTTCTCTGCACTCAGTGAGCCGACGTAATATGGGGCCACTGAGTAACGTGGACGCAGCCTACACTAGACTGTCGCATCTGTAGTTGTCACATGGACTTTGGACCCGCTTCTCTGAAAACGGGAATTACTCATGATAAGTAACAGTCGCGAGGTACCTCTTCAGTTCTCCAAACTGTCTGATGCAGTTTTGTCAGTTCTGATACCGACTGCCCTCCACCAAATTTGAAGAAAGAATAAGGGAAGATTTGATTGAGGAACCTTGTTATGTTTCAGTAGCTTAAGCTCCAGGGCCATTCTTGCTTCCGGCGGAGGGCCGTTTACAGTACAATAACTGGCCATTCGAACCTCGTCGTTTGTGTGACCTAGGCTAAGATCAACTGAATGTTCGACTTTCCTGTCAAGTTAGGTCGACGGGCTGGTCATCAAAGAAATACTTTTTAAAATGCTTACTCACTTACAGCATGACCACAATTATTGGAAAGCAGTTTTCCGTTATTCACAGTTTATACGCCTTGATCTGTTGTTTCGATCCTAACAATGTTTGCGCAAGCATTCAGCCAAATAGCGTTCAATTTCTGGACGATTGTCATTATATACAGGGCTTGGTGAAATCGAGCGATGTTTTTTCACGACGTTTATCGACAAAACGTAAACCTAATTCTGCCGCAACTATACGACTCTTTTGAAAAGTACCTCTTTGCAGCTAACGACGGTGAAAAATTAGTGAATGTAAGCGCTTCCGGAGCAGGAATTTTACTATAGACGTAAAAGGCATCGATTTGCTTCTGACCTTCAGTAGCGAAATCGTGCTGTTCGAGTTGCCATTTTTCCGTTCACTATTACTTGTTTACAACATTGAATAATACAACGTAATCGCAGAAAGTTCTTTTCTAGATGATCAGGAGGTATGGGGGGTTTTGCGCATACATCAGACAGAAAGTTTGGGTGAATGTGTGAAATGTTTCATGAGTAAGCAATATTCATGGCTGAACTTCATGTTACCGTGATTAGCCAATGCAATCAACAGGAACAGGTCGGTCCGCTCCTTGCTTTTATACAAGGGAATAGAAGTGAACGGAAACACGAATTTAATGGACGAATTTTGTATTCCAATAACTCCGTTTAGTTGGACAGTAAACGGATCAATGAGTTCAACTGACAGTCTAGTCAACAAAAGTCACACGTCCATTAATTGATAATCGATCACATGCAAGCGTGTGTGGTGCAATGTATGTCATCACTATCATAAAGCTATATTGACAAGCGTCCTAATTGAGTTAGGTATGCTACGAAGACATGATAGCCTTCAGGGAAAAAAAGGTAAACTGAATTCTGTTGTTTTTAGAGTGTTGCTTTATAAGATATTCAACCATCTCGCAATCGCATAACTGAGTCCTGATTACAATTTATTGAGATTGCATAGCTGGGTGGTTCCACCGAAACAACATGTGCTTGTAAACAAGTCTTTATTGTTATATCCGGTACCATTGAATGTAAGACCACGAAAAGTGCTAGTGTCGTGGGTTTTTCGGAAGTAAGTGTTCTCTCCAGTCACAAAGTGGTTAACAAAATTGGTCAAACAGCACTCACCTTCCAAATTCTTCAAGTCCATTGGGATGGTGAAACGACAGATTTCTGGTTCGGGGGCTGTGTTATGGAAAGTAAAGTAAGCCTCATCTGGTGTTTTGACCTGTAGTGTAAAATTTCAAAAAACAGAATTTGAAACATCAATAGACCGATTGGAAAATGTCTACCTTCATTAATTATCATAGAACCTCCCAAACAAAATGGTAGGTGTTTGCAAAAAAAATGCGCTTCTACAACTCAACTTGTTGAAGACCTTCATTGGATCGTTTCCTCACTTCTTCTTAATGTGCAGACAACCATTGACGTGTATCATAAATGTGGATTTGGTTAACTGACATCCACTGGCCTCAAAATTGCACGCCGTCTTTGGTAGATATCTTGATCCCTTCAAACCAAGCTACTTGTTACTCGTCTGTTGCTTGCTGCTATCGAAGTACACAGGCCATAACATCGCGTCAAAGTCTGTAGTATTCTAAACTAGGAACATTAAAAAAACAAAATCGAACACGTACGTACGTACGCACTCCCACATGCACTACACTGATTGGATTGTTCAAACCAGATGATTCACGTTTTTCATTCCGTCAGTTGATTACGGTAAACTATGTCATGCAGTTCATCCACCTAAGGCAATCAACTGCCACTTCATGTGGACAGAACAGGAAGTCGCTTTTACTCACACCGTTAGCCATTTTTCAAAACTGTCTAACTAGTCGTTCATTACCTGTTTACCGTTTTTAATTTTGACACTTGTTGATTCGACTGAATTTGCTCAGAACTTGGATAGGGTACACTTGACAAACACACAACCAACGTCGTATTTCATATACATCGAAGTTATGTTCCATCTGCCTTGACTTGACAGATAAAAGGGGGAACAAATCATCCAAGGGCCTGTGTCTCCCATCTTTATTGTGTGCTTAGGTCATATGTTACTCAGGTTACTCACCCTTGTTTACATCAGACTGGAAGCATGTGGAACACATCATCCGTCGAGGATTAAATCACCGTCTTCTTCCCCGGTTTCGAACAGGGTGATTCTAAAAGTAGCCTCTTCAGTACAAGCATTATTTGTTACCAGAAAATTTGTCGTTCAACCTGACCAGAATGAAGTCTGTTGCAGAATCTCTGACCTGAATTGATCGGGGTACGCCATTCACTTAAAAAGAAACCAATAGTGAGTGTACCCTGTGCGAATAGACGTGTTTAGGAGTAACAACATGAAACACTTCCAGTGGATATTTCCTAGGTGATCTCGATAACGCTGAATAAGCTGATACTTAATGGCAGCTAATATCCCCAACAACTTACAAGCATATTCTGAGCACTGTGTTAGGGTTAGTGTAGTAGAGACCTTTCTTTACTGGAAAAGATAATTTAGTGCTCGTAGTGCCAAACACGATAGGAAGCTTGTTAACAAAATAGGAAAGTACATATTAAATGATAGAGTATCGGTGTTAACCATGTTTTAATTTTACATTTTCATCATTTATCGGCTCTCTTTATCAAGGCAGCCAGAAAGCAGGTGAATTATTGTTAGATCGTCAATTCGTAGAGTTTGACATTATTTCTAGGGGCGAATTGAACAGAAGTCAGTGGAGTTGGCATGTGAAAAGTCCACGTGCGATTCTACATCATTGCAGGAATTAGGGTTAAGGGATAACCATGTATACTAGTCTGATGACTGAATGTGGAAGGTGGACCTCCGTGGAAGATAGGAGGTGCGCATCATTTTCTCTTTCATAAAACTCACATGAGTTCTGAAACGAAATTGCTACTCAGCACGTAATATTTCAAAAAGAGTAGATCTACATTTTTTGAAATTTTCCACCACATTTAGCATGCCTTTTGTCTTTCTCTCCTTTATGCTATTTCAAAACTGGTTTTTCTGTGTTGATAGTACTCCCGATCTCTCTAAGTTGGCGATTTTTGTTTGCGTAGTACAGTGGATATCCATGCAGGGCGGCTGTTTGGGAGGAATAGTCATTATTGGTACGGTGTGTCAAAATTCCTAATGGTTAATGACACTTAAAATCGTTAGCGTAATCAAGGCCTATTTGTCTTTTTACGACCACAGCCTAACAAGGTGACAAACAGGGATAAGGCGATCGTTAGAATATTACAACGAGACCACTGAGTCCAGCATGCCCTCCTGACGCTACTCTTTCGTTGCCTTGCTGAGGGAAACAATTCTAGGAATGGACTAGGTTGAATCACGTCTTTTACAGTAGCTTTCGAAGAGAAATTAACGTTATATTTTCGTTGATTGTATCAACTTTAGAAACAGTTCAGCAAAATTTGAGGACTTTTCCCGGTTTTAAGATGTCAATACGAAACCTATCGGGGAAGTGCTTTCAGTTTGTTTATTCATAGAGAGCCAGAATAATTGAGCGTACTTACTTGTCACAGTTATATGATCAAATTAAGTCAAGGTACACATCCGCAAGATAAACTGAACTAAATTATCTTACTTTGCTTTGGTTGCCACAAGAATCCTCGATAACGTGATGGTTAACTTTTTCAATATCTTAGGTGGCTCGGACTTAACGCAGTTCATTATCATCTAACCTAGTCATAATGTACAGTCAAAATGACGATCACGTGAGAAGAGCTCGAAAGTGGGAGCCGATCTTTTTTCTGTCAGGTCCCATCCACCTAGCCGGTGCTACGTTTCGCACCCGCGTTTTATCTACGTGTGATCCATCGCAACCTTTTAGCCAAACTGATCTGTGGGGCCTGATGCCACGTTCACACCTGAATGGCTTACCTGTTAACACGTGCTGTAGGCGAAAAAACTGCTGTTTACAAAGTTGTCATTCAACAGCGCACACTCGTTTCAGTCCATCTGTTTGGGCTCATGAAAAAACAGCCTAGATCGGATTTCATTTTTGCGTACAAAATGTAGGTGCTTCTCTGTTCATTCCGAAACAGTTTGTACCACTGAGAAGTACATGAGAACGTTGGTTCTATAGTAATATTCTTCCGACTCCTCTACAAGGTATCAGCTAATTTTTTCGGAAAGTGGTGTGATTGACTTCAAACGAGACAAGCGTTTTTGTCGAAACGTTTTATTTCTAGCCTCCGCATTTGATTTCTGATATGAATTACCATCGCTAAATTACTCGATGCAGGTGGGTTTTTACAATGCGCAGATCAACCTCTAGTGTGGCTATTTTCGTTCGGGCCACTTTATGACGTTCACCTTTGTCCACGGTTAATTTAATCGCTTTGGAAACGTAGATATCTAACAAGGGTCTGGTTTACAGCATCAAGTGTATTGTGGAAAACTCATTTCCAAACCTAATATTGAAATCAATGTCTTTTATTGAGCGGCACCAGTGTTCGACTGACAGTAAACTATCAGGTTCAATGCGAACCGATTAAATCAAGACCAAGTGCATCAGTCAATGATGGAAAATGAACCTCTTGAAACACAACATACCACACTGGGATGGGAATATGCAGTTTTCATTTATGTTTGTACAAGATAACTTTCTGCATTAATCGTTTGAAACCAGAACAACTTTTCATCAATTTCTATGCATTATTTAAATCCAGACAGACAATCATGTAATTAGGTTAGAAAAAAGTTGACAAGCTGCGTCATACGCGCGCTGAGAAAAATACAGAGCTGCTCACCACTTCAATGACAAGTTTACTGTGTTACCTCATAATGTTAAATCAGTTTCGTTAGATGAGTTGAGAAGAAACTGAGTACCGACGGATAAAAGAAACAAGAACGAAAACAGGAAAACGAACACCTAGCAAAATCCACATCGGAAGGAAACAAGTTAGTTTATCGACCTCACATTGTACTTGCATTTCGAATTTCCTTTCTGGTTTCTTGAGATTTTGTCAGGCTTTGATAAGTTATGCTTCTGGTTAATCTGAGACGACCACCACAACAAGCCACTGGTTTCGGTCATATCTATCAGTGTCCTCAATCAACGACAATTAAGTTCTATTGGGTCTCAGTCGAGCAGTTGGGTTGTGTGATACACTTTATTCCATTTGTTTATAAAACTAAGATAATTTTGAACTCACGTCAAAATACACCTCCAGTTTAGGTTGAATGAAGAAGGGGTTAAAAACTTATCGTCAAGAAACACTTGCATTTTGGATGTACTGAAAACTGTGTTGTAAGTGCGATCAGTTTTATGTTGGTCTTTCCTCCGCCAGCAGGTATATAGAAGATCGATTGATACCTTCATAGGCTGAGTCAACTGATCGTACAAGAAACCTGGCCTGTTGTATCAAAAATGGTATTGAAGATTGGGTTCATACCACATATAGGTCCTCAAGAAGATTATGAAGATCTACTGATTCTAGGGCTAATCAACACGCAAGGATTTGAGACGTTTTCAGGTTTTACCAGTGATGCAGTGACAAAACGCTGGCTCCGTGACTCGGATCTAAGGTCGCCATCACGGCATCCTCGTACTTCCAAGGGGTATAAACGTACCCCGTGTTAAAACTATTCCTCACAAAGTCTTCTATTCTTCATATAGTGATCTTCAATTTTTTTGGTTTTGAAACGCTCGGTTCGTGCCAGTGGTATGTTAGGTTCCAAATTATTTCCGTACACGGACTAACTGGTTGTGAGTTGTATATGTTTGTTGATTAGTAATTTATTATGTGCAGAATCAGTTTGAACCGTGTAAACCTTCAATATTCCGTCTTGTTCCGTTAGAATCCACATGTTTGCAGCTGTCCTCATGGACAGTATATAACCGTGGATCATTACAGATGCTGCCTCACCTATTTTCAACGGGTACAATTTTATGCTACAACATTGTCGGTTTATGCGCGTTAAAGAGAAGCGTGGATGGCGGTATTTATATCTACTCCAAGCGAGTCACCAAACCAACAGTTTCACTCTGTTGAACTAACACAGTTCAGTCATGCACTGTTAGTTTTCGTGACAGAATCCTTAAAATCTGCCATACACTTGAAAGCAGTTTTGTTGTTAAACTTACGAGGCCCAAATGCCACTTCGCGTAGTCCGTACAGTGCAAAACCCGACGACCTATTTTGCAGACTGTATCTGAAGCATAGCCAAAATTACTGTTAGAGTTGTTCATATACCCTACCTTCATAAAATTACAGTACATCCAACCACGCTTTGAATGCCATCACCGAAATATCTAAATACCGCACGAATTTGGGCATATGCTCAGCTACTTCGCGAATAAACGGGCTAATCGGCTTATAACGTGAAATAAGATAACACACAACATGCACATCCTAGTAGTCTCATGTCTACAGGCATAAGACTACCGTTGTTTACTGATAATAACTATAAAATGTCAACTATTTGTGCACTTTAAGATCACTCAGACCTGACAACTCGGTGCAAGACTGACGAAATTTTGTGAATTCCACATTAGTGTTTAGGCCTCCGACTGTCTTGAACCTCATCAAAGAATGTGCATTTTCTTACTCCTTTGAAGTTAACGCATAAGACTACCTGTTCACACAGAAGAAGTTGTGTCGGGATCTCAAAAGTCGTACTCACATAATTGTTGGGAAATTTCGCTAAAAGGCTGACTGATTTCTTCAGCTTAATTGTAATCAGATAACCTGGAATCTCACTCTGATTATTTATTACACGGTAGCGGACTAAGACTAGGTCACAAACCATGTCAGTCCTTAAGCTAAAACTAGAAGCTAAGGCCGTAGTTTCTGCTACAGAATTATCCACTCAGGCTTATGTGCCAGTAGTGGAAACCGCGGACGCCGTTTCCGTAGTCGCCATTCCAACGTGAGATGCCGCAAGCACGGACACAAATGTTGAAGATACCGAAACCGCACGAAAACCGTTCTCCGTGTTACATATACTACAGATAACTGGTGGGTTAATGGGTATAGGTTAGCTAACTGAATAAGCATCATTTTGATAGAAATGAAACATTATAGTTTATGGTAATACAAACTAAACATGACTTTGGTATTTCATGAAACATGCAGGTAAATTGAACAGGACCGGATTTCTCTCCTGAGGGTCTTACCCCAGCAACTCTACTATGCTCTTTCAGTTTCATATTTTCTAATAGCCCTATCAGCTCATCAGAAGTAGGGATGGTTTGGCGAACAATCCGTTTAAGGTTATTCATCATCTGGCAAACAGTCTGTCACTTATTCGTGGGTCGCTGGTTCGATTTCCCGTGGTGCTTATGTAACCCGACTAGGTCGAGACAGCTGTCCACCACTTCGCTGGCCGTCACTGGGATCAACCGTTTGTACAGACTGACGTGTACCTGCGGACTTTGAGTAAATTCAGCGAAAGTGTGGCTTGTGATCTGTCTGTTCTAATGTAAGTTTGTCCAGAGAATTATTTTTCTCAGAATTAATCCCCAGCGATGCAGATTATGATAGATTACTAGTTAAAAACGTGTCCACTGGAAACGGTGTTCGATTGGTCAACCCGATATCACGTGAAAAGTTCGTGTCGCCCAACTCTAAGCATTGAAAGCAAGTTAGAATTGTCCGTCAGTGTCATAAGGAACATGTTGGACACAATAATTCGTAGACCGTTTCTATTCCGTTAGTTCTTGTTAGAAGACCACTATAAGAAATGAGTGAAGGCTCTTCCAGTATACGGTTATGATAGCACTCGTGTCTGATCTTAAAACGCCATCATGCGCGTCCATCAAATGCATACATCCCGCTGGGTATTCCATTTCTGACCAACCTGTAAACAGTAGTTCTAAGGAATCTTGCATCTCTCGTGGAGGTTTCAAGAGACAGTGCAATGTGATTAGGTGCGTTGCAACAGCTCCATTCGGAAGCCTCAGCAATGTTGATATTCTACCCCCAGAGCGAATTGACCACCGAGTGATTATTCCCAGCCTTGTTTATTTCAGTGACATAAACTAGAACCTCTTCACATGTTTGGCCAATTTAGTATTTGGTAAAGGACAATTTCATCCTCTCAAGTAACAAACATGATCACTGCGGTGTTTTCAAGGTAGCACTGTTCCTTCCGTGTTGGCTCAGATTTCCAATTTTCCAGAACTAACAGTTCTGCATGGATTTGACTGCCACTTCTGATATCCCGTGTTAAATCAAGAAAATATTTGGTCTTGGTAAACTGTACTTACTTTTTTTTGAATGGTCTACAATGATCGCATATTGCGGCGACTGAAACCTTACGGGGTAGATAACCTTATATTTTGATGAGACTGATTGTTCGTGCAACAGTTTAAGCTTGTAGAGAATGGCTGGGAATATTGTGTTCTTGTAATACCGTCGACTTAATTCGCAGCGTTTACGCAGGTTACTTCCGGAAGTAAAAACCGATGTTTAAGGCAGTTAATTATAGACCACTTTCAGCTGTAGACGTCACGTGTTTCAAAACGATATTACGCTGCTGTCCGCGGAACCTGGATCGAGAAAAATGTAATTTTATTGTCCATAGTTCGACTGCAATTAAACCAGTAGTGTGAAAGTTGGGGTTTTATTCTGGCTGGAGTGAATCTGAGGTCTAACACACGACAGCAGACCGTCGTAGCCATAGCTGCGTACGATTAACCCCGGTAAACCGATTTCGTTTTGAGACACAAGCCGACCTGATCCAATTACAAAACATATTTGATGACCGAAGTGACGACGACTAACGAAGGGATGAAGAAACGTCCGTGGAGATTGTCCACCGTGTTCATATTTACTAGTTTAACGAGCGGCGTTGCATCAAACAAAACGTTCCCTTGGTGAACCAGAAGAAGAACCAGAATCAGAAGACGCAGATCGTGATGTTCTCTGGAATAACACTGCATGCATTCTGAGCACCTATGAACCGTGTTACTAATTTTAAGCATTCAGACGATGTTCCACAGAGCGGAATTCATGGCTTGGGGGATTACGCGGGCGAACACAAAAGTCTAAAAAAACTATGGAAATTTTGATTGTCAAGGCAGTTGCAACGTGAGCACAAGTCGTTGCATTATGCCAGGCGATCTGTGTGGTTGGGTTAGACAAATGTATCAATCCCATGGGAGAAGGTGCAGATGACCAAAGTCCAAACAAAGCGATGGATAGCCGATCAGCATCAGCCAATCAGAAGAGTAATCAGCTGATGCGTTGAGTCCGTCCGAAAGATGTTTAGTACTGGAACGACTTGGCTGAATGGATGCAGGAGATGAACAACCAGACTAGATGAATCGAGGTCGTTGGAAGTAACAGTTTACTGGCTGTTCATTAGTCGATAAATTTACAGCCCAGTGGTTGACGTTGCTGACAGTTTTACAAAAAACTGAGATTACCGTACGTTACTCGAATGCTATGTGCTCCGATGTCTCAACCCACGTGCACGGTAAACTGAGATGTTATCTTCTGAACGCTGTTTGCAAAATCATTTGTTCTAGTTATGCAATTTTTATTTCAGCCGTACAATTAACAATTATTTTTCGTATAAATTGCTACGATTTCAAAAGGAAATGAGTGTTTTATTGAAAACCGAAAATGCTAGAAACAATGTGTTGTCTTCGGCATTCGTACATATTTTCAGGCGCATTCTTTCATTACGATGATTTGGCAACAGTGAACAGGGATTGAACCCAAACAGAGATCATGAAACAAACAGCTGAGCTGATATTGACTTTTACCATACCGACCACTGACGTGGATCATTCTGTGGATGTTCTTCTACTTGAAGAGCACGAATGAAGTTAAGGTCGGTCATTTTGAATTATTGGTTTAGAAGTTGTTAAAACTATCTGAAAGTGGCACGCTAGGATAGGTTACGCTGATGAGCTGACCAGAGTAGTGGTTGGATTTTATAAGTTTGCTTTGGCTTAAGTATTTCAGGACATTTCTTCTAAAAGAACACATCATAACGACCGCTTTCGTTCTCATTTGGAATTGGCTAGCTAAAATAGGCAGCAGACTGAGGTTTGAACTGACGATCTTATTGTCATCAGCCAGATTCTAAACACTCAGAACACCGGTCCTACAAACGTAGTGTATGGTGGACTGTCTCAAAAGTATTCCATTCACTAGCGTTTAGTTGTTTTTCTACACCAAGCAACACGTGGACAACCTAAACTATTTCGTTCCAAGTGGTGCTCATTCGATCAGTTTCATTGTGGATTTAAACACTGATTCGCGACAAGTGGGTTATTGGTCAATTTGTTTGCATCAAACCCATCCCGGTATTGTTCGTCGTAGAACATTTTCATCACAACTGTCATACATTTCTGGTCACTGTCGGCGTAGCCTCTAAAATTTTTCTTTTTTAAGTATAAGTTTATGATACAACAATTGTAATCACAACACGCTATAATCGTTATCACATTAATATTCTATTATGACATCACGGTCACCTCACCATAACGTACTACATTCTGATGTAAGTCGTTGCACGCCTCTCCTTGGACTCTGCTCCACTCTGTAAACGTTTCTTCCAACGGACTGTGCTTGTAACCTTCCGAGACTGTCAGTGGTGAACTTATTCAACGGTTACTTAATGAACTTATGAGGTCAGTCGATGTATAAACTGAAGTAAGACTAATTAGTTGCGATTATCTTGTGAAGTCGTTCAAAGTAAATGAAACGTGTTCCCCGATGTGATCTATATGAGGTCATATGAATAGTTAATGCACCAGTAGACGCCATAGGCACAATGGTGCTTATAAGGCGCGGCAACTTTCCGAGCAAGTTTAGTGCAGTTCAAATTTTGAGCGAATCTACTGACAAAGTCAACGGGGTACTTTCGCTTGCTTAGGTCTTTTCAGCCTAAAACAAATGGTACCTTCTACGGTCAAACCGTCTGTTAGCGGTTGTCACGTTTGTTACTTTCCTTAATCTGCAGACGTTCAAACAGAAGAAACATACTCTGCGCGGTTCATATATAAAATAATCTTGACTTAACGGTTCGACCCACCATCATCTAGAAATTTCCCTTAATTAGTCCGACTGATGACTCGATTCAATTATGTCGTTAAATTACCCGATTGCACTAACTTACTTATCGTTAAATAAATCTATCTTCCTCCATATATTTCCTATGTTTAGTTTCAGCCACGTTTTTGACTCTTGTTTTTAAGATTCCGCTTAGTCACAGTAGTTAGGGATCTGTGAGAGGGAAACGTGTACACAATGAGTGGCTGCTCACATTCAGTACAGTGTGTATTGTGGTAACCTGAAGTCAACAGTGACTAACAAAACAACAAGATGATAAGATTTTGTTTTTTGTTCAACGTGATCCTGAAGAGGTAATGAAACGCGTGCAATTATTTGAAATGGACTTTATTTTCCCATAAAATTAAAGTTTTAGGTTATCCTTGTTAAGTTAGCTTAATCTGTTTCTATTCCACCATCAGCTCTTTTAGTGTATCAAACTGATTTCATCCTCAAAACGCTGTTTCCCATAGTAACGTATTTGATGTTCTGTTCCCTCAGAAATTTAGAGGGTACATTACGTATTTGGTGACAGATTCATTCACCTCATTTTGAACTAAGCACTTTGCATAAATATCATTTTGGATTATCCCTTATCTCTCTCGGCTAGGTTTTTGATTATATTCTGAACAACGATAATATTCGATAATTTGTTCTCATGTTCAACGTATACTTTCTACACAACTTGACCCCAGACAAAATCACAACAATCGAACTAAGTATTTTTCGTGATACACTGAGTTTCCACATATATCTGTATGGTCGGTTTGTATGGTGTGTTTCAAGCTGTCACAATCACCTTGACATCACTGCTGCAAAACCTCACAGTTCATTCGACAGCCACCCCCTGGCCTCACCGCTTCAAACGACATCATCAACTAACCCACCGGAAACGCGTCTTGCCGTATGGCGTCAGTGGTTGGATTTTCGTTGGTATTGGTAAAATTATAGAAAACTTTCTTCTGCTGAATACTTATAAGTTGATCTTTTGGCTGGCTTGTTGTTGAAACGTTTTCTAGTGGTTTTATCTGTCGTTGTTACGAGCCGAAAGCCAGACCTTACGATTACTGCATGCCTGTTTTTCAAGGTCTTGCTGGTAGTAAACTGAATCAACAACTTTCAAAATGTACGAAAATCAGGTTGTGGTTATTGTATGTGAGCGTTACTTAGGAAGCTGCGGGGATGGTTTGATATATGAATTCAGTACTCAACTGGAATACGGCTGAACAAGTGTGCGACTCATAAGTATGTCAAATTGATCGTAGTGAGGCTGACGACAGTTCTGAACGACCTCCTACCACATGAATACGGTGTAAGTAGACAGCTCACCCCGTGATACTAACAACAGGACATATGTAAGCAAAACAATCTGTGGTAACCCAATGCACTACAAAATACAATAAAATCTAAGTGAGATGCCTAAAAGTCTGGTCCTACGAGCAGCGTATTAGGGGATATGCTGTCGGACTCTTTGTCAACACCAAAATAACAGTGACAGCGAACTTCGAAAAAAGTGGCTTGGTTACAGTCCTCCGAGTTGGGAGTAAACTAACGAGTATGATAGCAAGACACGGTCTAAGCGATGACCATAGTTTGCAAGACCAAGGTACCAAATGGTGTGCGGTCACCGACTTGTGAAGGAAACTTTTCTCCAAAGCGTGATAGCAAAAGTGAGCCGCTTGATGTCAGTGGTAGTAGTGTTAAAAAACGTCGGGACTGGACTGTGAAATCGCTATTTTATTGGGTCCCGTGTGCTATGTTGACTTAAATGCTTGGTTATGCTAGCATGGTTCGGTCAGATCTGTAAACTCTCCGCAGTCACCCTGTGTGATCAGCAGTTATGTAATATATGTAATATATGTACAGACAGCGGGGAAAAGGGGGCCGATGGACTAGACTCATTTTTAAATGTAAAACTTGATAAATCGTGAAGATTACTTAATAGAAATTAAGTATATACTGCCGAGAACTGAAAGCATCAAAAGAATCCTGGTACCAAAACTTTCTGAAAGGGATTTCTGGAGACCACTCATTCGCCGACTGTAAACTACAAAACAAACATAAGGACTCCAAGATTGGCAAACTACAGGTGACCGATACTGCCATCCTGAAAATGGAAGGTATACGTAAACACCTAAAACTAGGCTAAGAGTATGCATGATGCATGTTAAGATAAGATCATCAAGCAGTAAATTTGTCAAGTGTTCGATGGAACCCTTAGGACCATTAGGGAAGTGGTCAGTTAACTGCCTGTGGGACAATGTGAGATCATCTGATCTGTTTGGGGCCCAAGTATTTCAGAGTTTTATCAATGCGAGTAACTTAAGAATCCACGAAATATCCATACCTAAAGCCCAGTGATTCGAATGACCACATCCGTAACTGCTAATTTGGTGTTAAACCACTCAAAATGTCAGATTAAATTCGTAACCATGTCCCCAGTATATTTGCCTGCACTCTTTCCTCAATAAAACCGTTGAATCTGTCACGTACGCATTTAGGTGAATTGTCTCTTTGATGTGTATCTGTTAGTACAACTCCTTCGGAACTCGACATTTTGGCTCAAATTTCAAGAGAAAACAAGAGGTACACAAACAACAACGTTTATTCTATTACGTCCAACATAACACTTGACAGTCGACGTTAGAAACGTTGAGCTGTTCTAGTTCTGTTGGCAACTTTAAATCCAATGATACCAACACATCCTATCGGTCATTGTTTAGCATGACCCTGAGCCGTGAACACTGCTGCTATGACTACACAAGTATTGGTACAAACTTCAGTGCAACGTCCGAAGACGAGTGACTGTTCAATGCTCCGTAGCATCCTAAGCAACACGATAACATGAGCTACACATTAGCACACCATTCGTGCACCAACTCGTTTGTGAAACTAGCCCTAATTCCTTCCCTTACCTATTGTCTGGATTTAATATTATTCTTGGAATCAAAACAGAGCTAATCAACACTGATCACACAATTCACGTCCCACTTGTCTCCACGTTTTACTGTAACAATCCACCACTTGACACTATTTTTCAACCTGGATTTTTAAACGATTGTAGTCGTCATCTTATTCTCTCTATGTTGTTGAACAGAATATAGTTATTCGACATGTGCTCATTATCTTATCTCCAAAAGAGCAAACGAGGGTAGTCTGGATCATTCTTAAGTTATCACACGAAACTACCTCCAGTTTAGTTTGAGCTATCGCTACTCCATTCCAGTAATTCCAGTCTATTTCATATCAGTAGGTTTTAGATGAATCACGTGTGTACCGAATGGTGGAGAACTCTTTGTCTTTCTTCAACTAAAAAATATTCTTTGTATACTGCATTTTGTTGACTGTTGGCTTATCAAGGTAGCCAGAACAAAAATATTACTGGCTATAGACGTGATTACAAACAATTTATTGGAACTGTTGTTTGTTTAGTGCTCCGAATTTATGCACGATCAGGTATGTGTTTATTGTGAAGTTTTTCAGAAAAATACAGTTTTGTGCTAACCTTTTCAATTTGTCAGACTGTAAAATTCTGAACACGATGACCTAATCGTTGACTGTTTCTGATTAACCTTTTGGTCATTACTGAAACCGGTTTACTGAATGGAACATATAGTCACCATGGTAGTCCCATGGTAGCTGCATGAGTTGTAGGCTGTACGGTGTGGTAATACCTAAATATTTCTTCAAGTTTACGTCAGCCTTCAGTGAGTGGACACAACAAATTCAACGTTTCTTCTGATGTAATGCATGTGGATATCAACGAAAACGTATGTCAGCCTGGGTTGCTGTATGGTGAAAACATCAGTTCGAGACATTGTAGCTTCACGACTAAACTATTAACAAACCTGTAACCTGGTTTTCTTAGCCTGAAACACACAATCATAAGCCTTTGGTTTTCCAATCAGACAGTTACCAAACACTTTGATGAATCGACCTTCCAGTTCACAGCAGCATTTGGCAATGCTTTCTCACGATCGACAAGCCACCAAACAATCATTGAATTCCTTTGAGTAGACACTACAAATGCTTAAATTGGTAGATTAGGACACCGGGATGGTAAACGTGTGCCCTCTGTTAGTTGATGAAGTCAACTCATTCACTGTATATTCATCACTGGATGCTTCTCATTTTCTCACGAAGTTAACTGGCTATGTATGAACCATGCAGATTGCTCACTGAAAAAGGGCAGAATAGCAAAATATTACTGAATGTTGATTGCCAACGAATGCGGATGATCTGAAAATGACTCACAACGAATTCTGAATCGTCCAAACTGTCCGGTTCCGGGACGATTTCTGACTCTGAACCGCTCTCTCCTAGGTCTGGTTGGTTAAATTCTTCTCCGAATTTAATCCGCTTCATCGCGACTCAAGAGACCAACTTATGTCGGCAGGTACTCCCGTTCGCAATTAGAGAAAGAATGACTGTTTCGAAAGTAACCGAGATAGCTAACAAAAGCACAAGGACAGATAAACGATAGGTAACCAAGTTACTAATTGATTCGCACGTGAGCTTTTGTTTAGAACAGTAACTGCTAGCTGTTTCTGAGGTCAATACTCAATCGATCTCCATAGTAAGTTTTCGCAACAACTGTGACACATTTTCTACAATTCCAAACTTCGTGCCTTTTGAGTTAAGCGTTCCGCCTCCATTCTCAAACACCGCACTCATACTTTTTAATTTTTCTCCAAATATCCGGCCCTCCAACAAGTCACAATTTTCAAATCAAACCGTAAGATGATTGTGTACACAAGTGGGCTAAAAAGCTTCCAGACTCACGTGCGAAGTAGCTTCCGTACACCTAAATTTAACATTGATTATAGACGACATAAATATGTTGCGATTTATATCCACTGAAGGATTTCAATGGGCTGATTGCTAATTACACCAGCTTGAATTTGTGAATAATCAAAGAATTACACTGGAAATATTGTGGTGTTCGTTAAAACAGGATTGATACTACTTTATCGTACCATCTGATGAAGGTGAACGATTCAATCTAAATTCATGATTCTATCAACTGTGCATATAGGATAAAGTGAACACATAACCCGGCCAAACAATAGGCAGGACATCGGAAACACACGCTTTCCGCCAAGAGACACAACATTTAAAGAAATTGGAACGTGTGTCGGCCATCGCGTTGCGCGCTTTAGATGAAGGTAACAATGGTCGATAACGGAGTCTCAGGTTTTACATCAAACGGGTGCAAGCGAAAGCGCTGGTAACGAACATGCTGTTACCGCAGTGATCGTGCCAGTCCCTTGCTCATTCTGACAGCATAATTCATTTGACTTAATACACATCATATACAAGCCACCCCAATTAGTTCCACGAATGATCTCATAAAAACACGTACACGCATACACCCTGGGGACTGTTTCCGAACTCGCTAATATACAGTCAATTACAACTACACAGAATAAGTCCACAATCGAACGATTCCCCCGACGCAACATGACATACTTGTCTAATCATTTGCCCGAAAAATTGCCTTGATAAGCGTTATTCCTGGTGATCGAAGTGTCATAAATAGAAATATTTTCCTCAACACCTTTTAATCAATCCAGTCATCACCACATGGTGCATATTGTGTACGTTTTGCAAGAACCAGTTTCGATTCAGATTTTTTGAAGGGTAGCCAATAAATTGAAGTCGTGTTGAGCATCTGTTAAGGTTTACCACATATTTCCACTATAGATTGGAATAATGCTTTATGAAGAGAATGATATCAAGCGTTAATGTCCGCAACAAAATTATACAGCCAGCTCAGGTTGTCATGGCTCTTTTACGGTGACCCGTTGGCCCAGCCTAATCTGTTCATGGAAACGCAAGTTGCGTCAGGACCTGGTCAACACTGCAGATATCTATTCGGCAGGCCAACGACTTGGACAAGAGCAAACTATCAAGTGACTGATCTCCAAGCCTTTTACTAGAAATACGGATTATGGGCATGATCTTACAAGAGTAAAACTCAAGTCTAGGACTTCTTTAGGAAAAAGGATAGCTGGAGTGTCTCATTTAGCATGAAAGTTGCAATCAAATTTGGAAGGTGGTAAAGTTTTGGGGCACAAATTCTCAACTACTTACCAGTCTAAATCGTGCCACAAACATGTGATCTGACCAAGGTGGGAAACAAGTAGATTGTGGTCGTCTAACAGACACTGCTAAAGCTACGATAAATAAAGTGTTAGATAGCTCTTTTTCGAAAGAGCGTACCAGATTTCAGTTTTACTCATGTTAGATTCCGTGAATAGTGTGTGTTTCCAGTCAACTGTTAATTGCATGGGGAACGGTCACATGACAATTTACTCACGATTAGGTCACATGTATATAGGTTGATCAACTCCATTGTCAGTCGAGTGATAATGACGTCTGTGTGAAAAGATTACGCCTGATCAGTGTATCAGCTTAAAAAGACTCTAATGACCTGTATAAATTTGTTGTTGTCGTTCTCCCCACTTTGCTTCCTGTATCTGTCGTAAACGCCCGAATGAATACCCCGGGTTCTTACACGGTACGGTATTGTGTTTGATAGACATCCGATTCTCCTCCTCGTAATAATTAACACGGGAAAGCTTGACCTCGAAAGGAATGTGACTAACCCCGTTAATTGTTCCCAAGACAAACTACAAGATGGGCGCTAAAACAGACTTTGTCCCGCTCCAGCAACGTGTGCGATGAGGAGAAAATTCCAACATATGTATATGATACATGGCGACTTACAACATTCTCGAATTAGAAAATCGCAGGACACACCAAAAATATTAGTCAATGATCACTAAGTTACTAATGAGCGTACTGGAATAAAGTCCAAACGGGTAAAAAATAACGAAGGTTACCTCTCGACTGTTTACGTCACTTTCACTCATTCTGTTTGGATAAAAATCGTTTGTTCGAAGAAGGAGACGGTGTTGGATGAAAAATTGACTTCATAACAGTATCCGAACCCGTATACAAAACCCAAACACACACCCAGCTATTGGTTTTCTAAAAGTATCTTTTAATTTGTTTCTATTTAGATTGAACATCACCCAAAACTGATCGCAGCTGTCACATTCCCATAGACTTTCCTGCCGGCCGAAAAGAAGCACTAGACTCGAGCTTCTCTCTTAATGTTGTATGAAATCTTACATGTAGACGTTTCATGAAATAATTTATCGTTAAGTAGTAGGTTGACATACTTAGTTTATCTATAGTGTGCAGATAGCATAACCTGATGACTGTCGACCGTTTAGACAGTTTCAGTCGCACATTGCTCCTAAGTAACTTATACTGAACATTAAACTAGCAGGTTTTTTTATGCCTCCCTCATCACTTTTGAATGACACTAGAAAACTCGCGATTGAATCTCATACCAAAACGTTGAAACAGCCTCACAGTTTAACGGGAGAGTGACCGAATAACAGTCTGGATTTTTTGTCTTGGCCGACAGCACTACATAACATAATTTGTCTCGTGTGGAGAAGGTTTTTCGAACCCAGTCTCCCTACACAGTTTTTTTCTGTTTATCGTTTGCTCGACTTCATTCCTGAGGCTGGATGGACATTTTTCTCATTGGGTAAGAGTGTCCATCAGTCACACATGTTCGGCTGATACTCAATCCTAGATGCTGTGATAACATAACCTGGTTGAGCTAACGGATGGTAAACGTAAGTTTTTCATTCACCAATTCACTTGGCACTATAACATACTCCCCCAAAATGTGTACCATTAGAACTCATTGATTCAAATGGGCCAAGTTGTTAATGTAAGAAACCGATCACCAAGTTTTTATAATAATGTTATGACACATTCATAGCGATTTCGTGCTACCTTCTTTATGACTTCACTGACTGGTGTGAACCCTGTTTCACTTGTTTAGTGTTAAGGGGTTTTAGCTGCGACTGTCCGAATCAGCGACAGCGACATCTTCTTTATTCACTTCAGATTACAGCGTTAAGTCAAAGATTACACTTATACCACCAACCAAACTGCCATCTCTCACTATACCATTTTACATATCTGTTTCCATTTTAGGCACAAAATTTTCCATTTCATGCAAAAGTAAATCATTTTGGTGCATTAGGATTTCCACGTTAGAATCTTGGACGTGACGGCAAGAACGCGATTGGTCCA
>LUCH01000007.1:477615-492676 GCA_013368495.1 Paragonimus heterotremus | reverse complement strand
TGGACCAATCGCGTTCTTGCCTTCGCGTCCAAGATTCTAACGTGGAAATCCTAATGCACCAAAATGATTTGCTTTTGCATGAAATGGAAAATTTTGTGCCTAAAATGGAAACAGATATGTAAAATGGTATAGAATAGGACATGTAAAAATATCGGTTGACCTTTCCGCTTTCCGTAACAATGTTGATCTCACTTATGGTGCCATATGGGAACAAACCTTTGTTATTTTCATCGTGATAATTCGGGGTAGAGCGAAAATCATCCTCATGACTTGCCGAGCCTTCCAATGCCGATCGTGTTCTTCGAAGGTTGAGACGAACTGAATGATTCACCACTTTAGTGGACTGTTGTAGGTTCCCTTTGCATAGACTGGATAATTGATGTGGTAATCTGGATAAATATTTCTGACCAATAATTCAAAACTGAGGGTTTTCTAGGTGGTTAACGTATACTAACAATAGCAAGGCGATAGTTGTCTGGTGATCATGATATTATAATTATTGGGTGTACATGAAGAGGATACTGAATGAGCGTCACCGAGAGATGAAATGGCCAACGTGGTAATTCGTTACAATAAACCAGAATGGTAAATAGATCGCTTTACAGACTGACCTCTTGAATGACAGGAACGGTGATTGTGGGGGCGTTGACTACGTTTTGTTACTAACGACGCAGACTATCCCAAGGGAACTATCTTACATTGCAGCAACGTTTGAGAATGTCGCGTAGTTACTGATAAATGGATTGAGAATAACACAGCGTTACGAGCAAGTTGTAATACTCTACGTTTCAACCACCTCGGGTGGCCTTCCTCAGGAGTGTTGTAATCGAAATCACACTAACAAAGGAACAGAGGTCACATGGGATTTGCAGTGGTTAGGTCGTTTTGTGCTGCATCTGAACTGATCAGCCTAATCATTTGCCTATCACGTGGGGGTGAGACTGATTTAGATAGGATTCGTCTGTATCTGATGTTGTTTATCCATCCATGCCACACTGCAAACAGGGGTTTGTTGTGTGTAAATCCTGAGAAAGGCCACCCGAGGTGATTGAAACGTAGAGTATTACAACTTGCTCGTAACGTTGCGTTATTCTCAATCCATTTATCCATAACATGTTAAACACGACGCCCGAACTGTTTGACTTCATTCGTACTAAATTTGTTGTGGATATCCTACATTCACGTGGTTACCTTGATAAGTTAACTATTGGTCAACAATGTAAAGCCACCATATCTCACTTTCAGTGTAGTGACTGAGTGATATCAGTTGGTTTATTGTCGTTAACTCAAGATGCAGGAATCTGCCATCTCTAATCTTAAGGTACCCGTTCAAAATCTACAAAAATCTTCACAATTACTCTCTTTCTTCCCGTAGTCGATATAGTGCACTTCTATGGCCAGTCACTGAAAAGACAACTTAGTAAGTTAGCCTTAACTACGACTGCAAACGACTGATAATGTTGCACCCACTGCCACTCCTGACGCCCTTTGCACCAAACTGTGGTGATGAGTAGTACCGGGGTGTTATCCAATAATGTACGATGAACGTGGAAAATCAGGCATTTTTTGACATAACTTTGATGTTCAAACGATTACCACTGGGAGATAATTGAATAGGACCAGTTGTGGAGGATTACCTCTTTCAAAGGGAGGGGAACATTTATTGCTAAGCTGTATACCAGGATAAATGAAGCAAACTGGAGAACAAACTGGCCTACTCTGCTACTGACAACTGATTGGGCAACCAAGAATCATTTTCGACCTGGTCATTATGAAAGCCTCTGGACATACTTCTAGTGAATGTCCGAGTATATCCGCCAAAGTAAACACAGGTCAGTTTACTTGAACTTCGCTAGCGGCGTCAGTGAGCACATTAAAGGGATTATTTATATGATCACAACTGAATTGAGAACACAATAACGGAAAACGTGAGTAGCTCAATTGTTGGACAAAGGCAGAACCTGCTAACCAGTAAATGAAATAACGCATTCGTTCGTATTTACACGTAAAATGTAAGGCAAATGGTTGCTCTATCGTCCTTCCGTTTATATATATATATATATATATATATATATATATACATATATATGACTTGCCAAGTGGTCCGTAGAGATGCGATTTTTGCAACTGATTATAAGCGATTTTCAACTCAGGCCAAACAAGATCTAATACTTCATTACCTGTTGGACTTCCCGTTTTCGTTGATTATGGAAAACACTTCACATACTATCCTGCAACTCCGGTGACCACGATGCCGTGATCTAATGGGTAAGTGTATTGAATATAACTTGACTTATATTCACGATTTGGGCACCTGCCGTGTATGATGTTGACGAGACTTAGAAGACTAGAATCAGCTGTCTACCAATTCGCTGGTGGTCACAATGAACCAGCCGTTCACAAATTCTTCTACAACTGATCGGTGTTCGAAACGCTGTTCAAGTTTGATGACTTCTTCGTTTTTAACGTGAAGGAAAGTTCTTGTCTTGAGATCATTGATCGGAGTTGGCAGGGCAGTTATTGTTCCCCTCAAAGGCTATCGGGCGACGTTGGAACTACTTGAACTCTATTGTGATTGAACACCTTCATTTGATGTCAGTTGTGTTTAATGCGAGGTTAGTGGCGCAGTAAACAACACGTTTGCCACACGTAGGCGCAGCCGGATTTTGGATCTCGAGGTTGGCAAGGAAATGCACGACTGTCAAACTCTATCAGAAGCAAAACGTAGATAAATTCTAGGTCCAGCTTAACTTGCTACGCCTTAACCCGGATATCTCAGAATTGAGCCTTTTTTTCATAAGTTAAAATGCACACGATTTTACCAGATCAGCTGCTATTACACATGCTGTTGTGCTCACCACAAACATGTACACATTTTGGTATTAGATCCATTCTTAGAGGTTGCAAATATTGTGTGCAAATGTGAACGTCGTTTTGTTTCTATCAATATCCAAACTAGTTCTGAAAAACCACTCATTTATAAATTTGTGTGTAATCCATATTTCACTTAATACCACTTAGTCTCCCGTTCATAGCTCTATCAGATATACTTCAAACAGCTTAATCCTCCGAGTTGTAATCGGTCGGCAAAAATAAACTTTTGTTTTCGTTTCACTGTAGATTTCTGGCAGAAGCATTTTAAAAACATATTTTATCATGGTCATTTCATGCTGATATACATCACGTGATATTTCTCCTAAACCGTTTCTTTTAACAGGAACTGATCTCTAGTACTCTTTCCGTAAAATATTTGGATGTTATTTTATTTTACAAACTTACTTCGTCATTCCAGGTGGCGGGATGAAGTAATCACCTTTCAGAAAATTATCGAAACATTATTCCTTGAACTGTTGTATAGTTTCACCGCCATATGCGTTCTTCCACAATGGATGTACTGCTCTACTACAAATTATTCCGTAGTTATTGAAAAAAGACGACAATCTAGCGAAGATTGTTCATTTGTACGTTCATATACAGTTTTTTCAACCACTAGTTTGCATATGACAAATTTCGTCACAGTATACCCCTAGTTCTAATCATCCATTATATATGTTTTGTTTCGGATCATTTTTACACATTCTAACACCAGAAACACAGGACCGCGATCTTACGTCAAGTAAGTCCATCTTCATTGAGCACGTGTATTCGTTCACCACAGTGCGTCGATGATAAAGCCTTTTAATGAACAGTTCTCACTAGCCTAATGCAAGTCACTGCTCTGCGTACAGAAAGACTCGTTCATCAGTATCAGATTGCTCTGCTAAATGATGTGCATTGATATGTGTATGCGTGTGTTTGTGTGGATATTGATTTTGTTGTTCAACTTCACAATATCCATTGAACTTTGCTATATAAACCCACAAACTGCAATATGTACTTGATAAGATGCAACGAAATGTGTTCGCGAGATACGACGGGGGGTCAAAAAGTAATGCCAGTGTTTGTAATTCCGGTGAAGTTTTTCATAAATTACCTGAATTTTTTCCCAGTTATAAATGATTATATCACTTACTTTATGTAATAGTTTGTTTCTTACTTTTTATGTTTCTAGACTCACAAGGAAAATTCAGAATGGCTGCCCCCGTAGAGTTGCGTCAAAAACAAAGAACAGTGATTCAATTCTTTGTTGCTGAGGGGGAAACCCCCATGAACATTCACAGACGATTAACAAATGTGTTTTGAGGACAATACTGTAGACTATGTATGCAGGTGAGTTCGTCGTTTGAAGGATGAAAAGGTGGGAACTATGAGCGTAGCCGACCACACACAAGCATCAAGACAAGGGAGAAAATTGCCTCATTCGGGTGGACAACTTTAGGGCATCCTCCATACTCACCAGATTTAGCGCCTTCAGATTATCACTTCTTCGGCCCCATGAAAGAAGGTTTGAGAGGCAAACATTATTCCAGTGACGAGGAAGTGAAAACCACAGTGAAGAAGTGGCTCAAGGAACAGACAACAAAATTTTATGAGCCAGGGATACATGTGCTCATTCAGAGGTGGAACATTGCTATTGAGCGTAACGGTGACTATGTTGAGAAGTAGGGATGTGATCCACAGAAGATCAGCTTTATTTTGATGTATAATACATGTTCCTGTGTTGGTAATTATACTTGTCCTAAATAAAATGGCATTACTTTTTAACTCCCCCTCGTACATTGTGCAAAACTTGTTTCTGAACTCTCTGTTCAGATTTGTGACGGGACAAAGTTGGCTGACGGATAAACGATTAATTTTTCCGCAATTCAGTAACAGCAAGTGCATGCATGACAATCAGTGTTCGGGAGCACAAAGTTTTTGAATCTTAAACTTGGTAAGATTTTTAAATCGGAATTGTATGGCGAACGTTCTAGAAACCTTGACATGGAACTCATTTATTATTTTCCATAAACCACACACTGGTAACTGAAATAAGAATAACGAAGCGTGTTCAGCTAATTTCAAGTCCACTGAAATGATGCTACTATTGTTTGTAATAATTCGCTAAATTCCAAAACCACACAGTTACAATTAATGTCGTCATTTTCAAGTATACAACTGTCACGTCATTTTGTAACTATTATACGTCACTTTACTTACACGATGGTTACCCCGTTACGCTAGAATGTTTTTAATAGGGAATTTATAACGTTTTGTGGTTAACGGTATGGTTTACGCAGAAGCCCCTTATGTTCGTTTTCACTGCATAATACCTCAATTCAAATTTGCAGCCTAGTTATAAAAATCTGTTATCGATTCTTGCACAAAACTAGTCTTTTCATAGATCCCAGGATGAAATACCGATTTGAAAATATTACTTCACGATTTACTGCATCGTTTAAATTATGGATTCTATATGTACTTGTAAGTAATTAACGTGATTTACGAATTTCTCAATGCATTAACTGTACTCTCTGTATCTTTTCTCCGTGTTGTTGGCTGAATTGCCATGCAAGCGTTCCTAGCTGAGCCCGAATATTTTCAAATGTTTTTATCCTAGTACGATCACTATGATTGTTAGTGGTTACACTGCATACTTGCTTGGGGTAAGAGTACGTATATTTACTGTTTTTATTTCGTTGACTGATTTACTGAAACGTGCGCGTAGAGCATTACTCATTGGTATGTTCATTAAAATTTCGATTTTAACACACCTGCCTGTCAAGTCACGATGATGGCAATAGCTGACGAAGATGTCAAGAGTGATCAAACAAATGCGTCCGATTGAAGTTTGATCTCAACAGTAAACACAATGTTTTTCAACCAAAAAGCTGTTTACCGAAAGTAAAATAAAGCAACAAAATCCGGTGGGGATGGAATGAAAAGTGAAGCCACTGGATAAAGCCGATGGAAGTGGACCAAATAACTATACAAATTTCTGCAATAATTATGATATTTTGAGGTCAGAATCCGAAAATTTGACATTTCCCTAACGATGTTCTTGTATAAACCGACCACCCTTCCTCAAAGGTATGCTTTAGCCTGATATGTCGTCTTTTGTGAAACAGTCCCACGATCAACCATTCCCTCTGAGCAAAGTCCGTTGACAGCCTAAGTTTCCAGACATCAACTACCGTGTTGTCGGTCATTAAAGTAACGCAAAACACTAAACACAGAACGTCGCACCTATCCCAACACAACGGATGCCGAAATATGCCCAGTCAAATTTCGTTGCACTCGAGTGTACATGTATACATTGCTGCAAACCCGAGAGCTCCAGGACACACCTGGCAGGCGGATATAATTGAAGCTCATTAGATTCAATGCTTCTGGATTCACCGATGCAGGGTCCGTTAAGAGCTATTGGGGCAGACATCTGTGAGATATTCACGCCTATTATATAGTTATCAGAAAAATACGTGTAAGCCAGTCAGTCAAATAACTTTGTTGACAACAATCCAATTAATCTGCTTCAAGCAATCTGGTCGAATTCGCTATACGTGGCGAGCGATTAATCCGGTTATCTGTCGATGGGTGAACTAAAACAAAACCGATCAAAAGGCGTGTTTGTTGTGGAAAAAAGTTTTTTTTAAATTAGAGCACTTCTAAAAATACGATTTATATCAAACGCAATGACGATGATTAAAATGAAGAAGGTTTTCCTCATTAGTGACTTTTTCAATGTAATTACGGGTGATTGCAAACGAAATGAGAATGCAACGCGTACGTATGAAGAAATTTACCCCTGAAATTTTCTATCTAAAGAGTGTCATATTTTGCTGACGTTATGAAAAAAGAAATCTTATTAGGCACATTAATACTACATTAGAATGGCTACACTCCTCAAAATAAATAACATAAACGTGCACGTATGTGCGCATCTTTGTGAGTTTACCCAGTAGCGACAAAATCAAAACTACTTTGGTGTACGGTCCACTTTGATATAAATTGTGAATAACATGTTCGGAAACAGTTGCTTGTAGGGATAGCCGAACGTGAAAGGGTGGGATTGTGAAATCATGGTCTTGCACACTGTTATACAAATATTTGAGCTTGGAGAAATATAAATGTGAATGTGGTCATATGAAGCAATACGATCCAGATGCTCCACGAGTAAAAAAAATCCGAAGCTGATACTAAAAGCGTGCGACACTCAAGATGCTATGGGTTAATTTACGGTAGTCGCTCGATACAGCATTGTGTGCACTTTGCGAACTTGCTCAATTTCCGACTGATATATCGTTGTAGTAAGAACACAGCGAAGGGGAAACAATGAGAAGACAACTGCATGAAAACCGGGTAACTAGCCTCATGCAGATTGCAGTCCAAATTCCACTGCAACCGGAACTAAGTATACAGTGGAACAGAAGTAACTACGACTCAGTTAATTTGAATTGGTTGCTGTATCATAATAGCCAAAAGATAAATAAAGAATACTTGCAAAGCTTTTCATAAACTAAATGGGAAGACTGTTTCACCACAATTAGTCTCAACTAATTAAACATGCATCAAATCATTTGGAACCCACAACATTGCAGAGAGTCATGTTCATCGTTGATTGCAACACCCTCCAACTGCACATTAATGAGGTCTCTCGAACAGCTGTATTTCATGAAGAAATCTAATGCTGGTTTATCGGAACAGATAAACGTTGGACATGATCTGTTCAGTCAAAATGGGTCGTCAACCTTATTTCAGTCACGCCTGACACCGCAGACAGAAGGTTCACGAATTTCTGTTTTCAAAATTAAAAACACCATCCTCACTTGATCTTATTAGAGCTCATCAGTAGTACCCATCCATGTCTGGGTAGGTGTTTGCACTCTGACCTTCGCGCTTGTTAGACTAGCGTGTTAACCACAGCGCCAACAACCTCACAATAGGTTTGATGCAATAATCAAACCCAAACGTTCAACCAGAACCTTGTATGTACAGTGTTCAGATTACCCGATCATTTCAGAAGGAGAATGAAGAGAATCGCTGTTTTATCAAATCGATAACCCCGCGATCAGAACTTCTCAGTTAGGTTGAAGTTGCTGTCTCCATTGAACCAACTGAGCGTGGTTTAAATCAGTGGTGAAGGTTCGCGGATTTAAATTATTTCAAGATTGAACCTCACCCACAATTGATTGCAGCCTTCACATTCATACAGGCGTTTCGACTAGCCCCCTTCAGTTTTTCAGGGCTCTTGCATGAGGGCATATACATCAACTGAGATCAACGTTCGATAAACAATAAAACATTGAATAACAATCAGCTTTCTACGTGTTTTCAAGATAAAACGTGACCGATCCGATTATGAGCAGTAGGGTTCACGTTTTTTTCTTTACGAACCTCAACAACAGTGCCGATGTCTCGCTGGCTAACCCAACCGAGATAAGTTCACGATTTTTTTTTATTCAATCTCATTAACTGCGTGACCAGTGCGTTGTGCTCACTGTACCATCCGTGATAACTCCCGTGATTGGCTCGGACACTGATCTATTAGGCGGACGTATTACTAGACCCAACGGCTGAATAGAAGTCTACCGGTAGGGTGACTTACGTGACTTACGACTGCGATATACTAAAGGTATACCACACTAATATACACCACATGCTCATATTGCCAATATTTCACGAGACATATGAAATATAGTATACTCATTAGTTATTCGTTTCGTAAGTCACCTCTTTATTGCTAAGAAGTCTCGATATGTGGTCACCAGTCTGTTCTGTTCTTCAGAGCCATAGATGTAAACTGCGGTGCAAATTACTTTTAGTTTCTTCACAAAATATTTTGGATACATTTTCTATTTTCTACGTAACCTCAACAATGGTTAACTACTTCCATAAGTGATACTGTTTTTCGTCTTGTGCTAAATGTTTTAAATATTTTTATCCCCCACAAAAAGCCTCTCCCCATTGTTCGCGAAAAGAAAGGCTGCTCAGTATAGGTCAACTGAGATACCATGAAGTCCAGTCAAATGAATATTCGACAGATAATTCTGTCACTTCTAACACAATGATCCACCAAATTTTATCTCACATAACATCATTCTTACACTTGTTCATTCATTCGGAATTCGAAAAGGTCGTGAAGAAATTGATGGACATCGTACTCCAGGACCACTTTCCGTATTAAAGTAGTAGGATGAACACCTTTTCCTTTCCCGTCTGTTACCATCACTGTGGAATTGTAACTCTCATTATGTATTTGGTCTACCGATCAGGCTTAAATGAAGACTTAGTGTATTTTTATGGGTTTTGTAAAGTTTTCTATCATAAATCTTTATTTCAGTTTACAGTCGTTTATTGTACTACACTCTAATCCAACATGTATGGTTTCGTTACTTGGTTAGAATTGAAAAGTTTTCTTGTGAATTATTGTTTACATGCAAACGTGTACATCTGATGAAAAGATTAATCGCACAAATTAGATATTGGAACCGCTTGGCGATCTCTTTGAGACCACGAACATTTCGTTCAAAATTCAAAATATTGCCCGGTTTGAGCTCGACTAAAGTTGCACTCTAAAAGTGTAAATGCGACGCATTCGGTGGCTGTTTTATTTAGAGAAAAGATGTTTGTTTGTGCAACTATGGGGCATCACTTCACCGAGCAACTTACCATTGCAATCGAGTGCGAATTTACTTGAGTTAATTTAAATTTTATCACAACACAGACAATTATCCATGACTCGACTAATCATGCTCTTTGAACTAATAGGTGGTTTTCTGTCTTCCTCATTTGATCCAGAGGTGTGAATAAGTCCGGGTAAACCGTAGGTTACTGATTATCATCTGAATAATTTCTAATAAATTTACCCGAAGTAAAGTTTTTTTATGGTAGTTTTTATATGCGATAATTCTGGCAGGAAGCCTACTAATTGCTTGATTAAGCTATTTGCAAATAACAATATCCAAGCACTAACAACAGTTTCCATTTAATATGTATGAGTATTTCAGTTTATGTGCATGCCTTTGCACAACTGAGAGCACTTTTTAAGTAAGCCTTAATCAAGTCCGTCAGACGACAATTGCAAGCATTTTCGTTCTTATCATGCCTGCTTTTGACTGCTGCTAAGAGTAAGATGTGTATCAGTACCTTGGTAATCAACGTATTGTCTGCCAAACGTACCATGACAGGTTGTCTTACTAAATGTCAACACACCCCGTCTAGTTTTGTAACAGTTCTTTGTCGAAATGTTGAACGAAGTTGTTGTTTTCGGTGCTTCTGAATGCGGAGTATCTGGGTGACAGTAACTAAATGAGGATTAATCAGCATATGCACTTTTGGCTGAATAAGTCTCTTTCACTACTGATGATTTATCGATTCTGTCAGAAGAAATCTCACTTATCGTTTGTGGAATAACAACGTCTCAAGGCGACCATCTTATGGTTGACTTTGGTGAATGACCAAAATTAGACAAGAAGGTCTTTCACCTACGCAACAAAGTCATGTGGTCATTTGTTTTGCAGGCTGTTAGGTTTCCGTTTTTGGACTATGCCTCATTACTCCAACGTAGTAGATCCCATACTTACATTAATGAACCTAATATTTGAACAGTGAATTGTTTGTTTGCTTTCATACAGGTAAGGAATGCAACATAGTCTTATTAATAGCAATGCGTGTATTGTCAGGATCTCGCTTTGAAACTTCCGATATTTCAATTTCATGTTGTTCACGTGACACGCTTTTGAACTTCTCCACATGTGAAGTGGTGGTGTGCCGTACACACCATTTTACCCCCAGATCAGTAACTTGCTTATCTCAATCGCGTGCAGTTTTGTTTCTCAAATTGAATACTGTTGTAATATATGTGAGTTTACTCCGGATTTTTGGGTTCACTTACAGGTTAATACTTAGATACTTAGATCAATACGATGTGAACAATATTCCTAATGTAGTCCGGAAGAAAAATTTTAAACTTTTTACATAACCACATCTTCGGCCAATAGTCGACTGATAGCTCAGTAGATCTTATTCACATATTTCGGTAAAAAGCCACGATACGTACCAGGTGATAAAAATTATGGATCCATTCCCGTCGTCAGTTCAAGGATGAGGAGATTGCGGAGATAGGGTGCAACAGAAACACTGTAGAACCGAATGAATGCAAATGAATAATTGTGTGAGGAACTTTTGGCTGAAGATGTGGACAAACATATGAAGAAATCTGAATTAATACATTGAGGTATGCTGTAAAGAAATCTAATAGTGAAATCTGTTTACAAGATAACGTGATTGAAAACACTTAGCTGAACAAGCAGTTCTTGAGTAATTCCACAGCAGACTGACATCATGAAATCATTGGAGAATAAACCCTGGAAGGTGAACATAGTATTCAGTTGGATAGCGTACTTATATGGATATACTGACTTACAACTGTGGGGAAGATTTGCACACTGGAAGGAGAGAAATAGCTTCCTGAATCTATTTAAGAAAAGTGATTACGTCATCTGTTTAACATAATGTAACTCCTCAACGTTATGGGTAAGGATACTCTGTAAGATATAGGTGGACGGTCATGGCAGGATTTTCCTTGTACTGTTCGCAGATTCCTGTGAGTAAAATCGACACATTTGGATATGCTAAGTGTCAGGCTATCGGAGTGTGCCTACTTTGATTGGTAACATAAAGTGTCAAGTCAGAATGAGTGAAAAACACAGATCAGGTCGTTAGGTGCCTAATATTACACACCATATTTAATTTTAGAAATATACACTCAAGTCAACACGGATAGTACTCAAATGGATGATAAGAAAGGTCAGACGACTGTATCGTGAAGAACAACCGATGTACTAGTTGGTAATGAGATGTTAACAGTGACTGACTTGTAAGAAAATAGCGTACAATATCAGTGGTTGTGAGCCGAGTTCTAGTCCGGTAGAGAGGTTCAAATGGGTTCTCTCTGTGCATACCGTCAAATGCGTACTCGTAGCTTAGAAGAAATACTCCAAATGCTTTAAACGGTCCGTGACAGAATAACAGGCTGATGTGAGAAAAACAAGCATTTGCGAAGAAACTAAAATTGCATAGGCCGATTATTATACATTAAGGCTGTAGGTCACAGTTAATATAGCGACTTTTAAGGGTTGTGCACCTATCGAGATTCAGACATGGTTTAGCCTTCTTCAGATTAAACCTGTCTATTAGCAATCAGCAACCTTGTAGTCTGGATTAATTAAATTCAATGACCAGACTTGTAATTGGCATGTGTACAACACACGTACAATGTGAGTGATCATAGATAAATTGCACGGACTGAAAAAGTTGCTTTACTTCACATCTGCGACTGATTAGATTAAAAAGAAATCCACAGAAGAAATCCAACGTTTATACGCTACTTGACTTCAGTATGAATTGTGGGGATAACACCCAAGTTCACTGATAGTTCATCAATTTCCTTGCTGGATGTAATTATTTTCGAAATCCCTTCAAAATCAAACTATTATCGATATATTCAGTTAGTCACTCAGCTTATAATTTCGTTTTAAACTCAAGCCATCAGAACACTATTCATATTACATAATCTGAGGTGTCTTGTTCCCCTGAGACACGATTCCACCAGACTCATTCAGCCAGAGACCATATTTTGTGGGACAGATCAGTCGAAAGAGCTCCATAGACCGCGAACTATAAATGAGATATAAGGTTGTATTTAGCAGCTTGAACCTGTATGTAACATCAGACATCACTTTATGATTTTGCAGGCACAGTTTTTTTTATATTTTCCTGTAATTCTTTTTGATTAGTAGACAGCTGTACTGCTAAATGCGTGGCACCAACGTCTAGGTAGACGTTTTTGTAATATTTCCTTTTTCAATCCTTTTTCCATGGAAATCAACTCGTAAACTTAAATCAAGATGATATTCTCTCGAAACAGCTTTTGTTGTTTAATAGAAAGGAGAATGTTTACGGCTGAGGGAAATCATTACGACCAAGGTAGTATAGGTTTTAAGAAGGTTTGGTGAAAGTGCGAGAAATTGTATGATACCAGTTCTCAAGATCACGTGTATATCAAAAGTGAAACTCTCTGAGCGACTGGGAAAGCTACCTCTACTGAAAACCCAGCTTAAGTAAAGACTGTTTATGTCATAAAGGGCGTAAACTGTCAAACCTCGCAAACGACGGAATAAAGCTTATTGTCGACAGACAATTTCGAGTTAGATCCCACTTTTGGCTTGTACTGATCAGTTACACACATATATATCTTATATTTGAGGACTTTGCGCTAGATAGCGTGGACTGGGTTTCTTTAAGTTTGAAAGTGAGCATTTTACTTTATTTGAAGCTTACTTGTCTGATTCGTGTGAGTTGATGGCGGACCTTGGATGTGAAAGCTCGTCGGAATAAAGCGAGTTGCAAAAAGCACTGGGGGAAATTCAAACAATGAAATGATTTTCTCAGTGATTGAGACCCATAAACATTTTGAAAGCCTGACTAAACTGTGAACTATCTCCGTTCAGTACGGTATTAATAATCGATCTAGCAAACACAATGTAAGCTTTGTAAACGATCATAATAGTCTGCCCTTGAAAAAGCCCGAATTGTGTTTTGGTGGTGGTACCGAAATATTGGATATTATGGAGGGTAGTCCATCGAAAGTATCTAAATGAGATTCGTCGCATTTGATTGACTGTACTTTCGAAAAATCCCCAAGGAGCTCACTCGGTAGAAGAAAGAATTTTTCCCTGTTAACATCGGTCAACTAGACAAAACGCTGTTGGTTTCCGGCAAATACTGACATCCGAAACGTTTACGTGACTTCTGATTGGACTTATGGTAATACACCTGTCACGACGCCTTCAATTACTTTTAACACAGTAGCCTCGGGATATGCGTTTTCAGAACGTTTTTACTTATAGTTTATGCGTTGGCCATCATTGAGCTCCTCCTTACTGCCGACGAACCTATAGATACGTTGACATATTTACAGTTATATTTATGTATCAGGTTGTTGCCGAAAATTTTCTCATGCTTTTTGAAATGTGTGTCGGTCACGCACTTCAGGATAACCTAAGACTACCGATTTATTAAAAGATTAGTGTAATGCTAGGGGAAATGCAATAGCGCAGAGATGTCTCAATAACTGAAGATTCCTTAAACCATTTAAGCATAATTTCTTCCTAACCACTGCTGCATAACAGTACCAAAGGGAAAATGATCGCAAGGAATTTATATCTACCATACCACATAGCTGAAACCGGTAGTGCCAGCTAAATGCTGTTTCTCATGATGGCATAGTTTTGACAGTGACTTATCTAAAAGGTAGACCTGAATGAATTGTGTCTGAAAAGACTTCGTTTGGTTGCACTTTTCCTGTCTGGAGTATCTCGGGTTGAGCTGGTCAGAATGAAATTAACGGTCGCTGACCGAATGGAATTATTATGGTCTGACATGCAATGGTAGTCGTTGTGAGGTTTTAGCTAGTGTCTAATACTCAGGCATCTCTTTAGCCCTGTTATATCCAACCAGATATGAACAAAACAGTGAGATGGATGCACAACGTGTATTGAAAGAGAATCTGTGAAGTCAGTGTAAGAAAGCCTGATAAGCGTATAGGCAATAAAATAGGTCCATGTTACACAATAGAAAATGTGTTGAGGCTGGTGCGATCAATAGTTTGTAAAGCAAAATTATCTACAATACACAACAACAAGTAAACACGCTTGAGTGTATCAGCGTGAAATTTTTACTCACCGGGCTGCAAAACAGGAGAGGAAATGTACATGTGATAAATCGTGTGAAGATTATTCTTAGCAGAAAATGGACCCTCTGATTTTCATACCCTCAATCAATAACTAGCATTCTGGATTTTCATGAATGAATCAATTTGTCCACATATACAGGCACAGAGAGGCAACAATGATACTGATGACGTTTCGTTGTCAGCAGTGACGTCGAAGTCGAAATATTCCCAGTAGTTTGAAACACTGGTTCCCACTGATAAACTTGAAAAAGGCCAATAATAGCGTGTAAGATGTCTTGCGCATTGACATTTCGTTCGCATCTCATCGGTTACTTTTGCGAAATTGACATACAAATTATATAGTGAGGGGACAAGCAGCTAGCCAAAATCCATCTAGTCATGAGACAGTCAATCAGGTGACTAAAGCATTAATAGAAGAAGAAGTTGAAGAATGTTTTTTTGAGGCTA
>LUCH01000007.1:463810-477135 GCA_013368495.1 Paragonimus heterotremus | reverse complement strand
ATTTAAATACATAAGTGAAGGTGTAAGCGGTTTTTTCTTGACGTCAGTCAATTACTGGGAATATGTAAGATGTCTTGCGCATTGACATTTCGTTCGCATCTCATCGGTTACTTTTGCGAAATTGACATACAAATTATATAGTGAGGGGGCAAGCATCTAGGCAAAATCGATTTAGTCATGTCTGGGACAGTCAGTCCGGTGACCAAAGCGGAAGCAGTAAGATGCAACTGATTGACTGTCTCATGACTAGATCGATTTTGCCTAGATGCTTGCCCCCTCACTATATAATTTGTATGTCAATTTCGCAAAAGTAACCCATGAGATGCGAACGAAATGTCAATGCGCAAGACATCTTACATATTCCCAGTAATTGACTGACGTCAAGAAAAAACCGCTTACACCTTCACTTATGTATTTAAATATATAGCCACCAAAATTACCAAATAACATATAATGAATTGCAAAATGGCCAGAGCTAGTAGACTATAGTTACACCATTGAATGAATGCTCTGCTCAAGCGAGTTTATGCGTGTTACCTCAACTTAAAGCCCCTGCAACAGACCTAATCCATTGCTTTTATTGCTGATGCTTAGCAGGTGCATTCTGCATAAAGTTTAGAAATGTCTTCACTTTTTACAAGCTGAAGATCTTCATTTTCCCCTGCTGACCTGATTTTGCGTGTATGCCTTATGCGTGACTACGGCATATATTAATCGACCATATCCTGTGCGATCAACTATTCGATCCAGTTATCTTATCCGTATGTAACTTGAATAATTTACCTAGCTATGAACTGGAATTCGAACTCTTGTCTCACTGTTTACCTTGTTACTTCGCTTACTGATATGTAAGTATTCAAGCGTGTGTCATGGTAGCTTCCGTCACTGAGTGGTGGTTGCTAATTCCACAATCGACGATAGTTTGGTTGCACGTGCTTCAGCCATTTATAGGTTTGGTTACAGTTTTGTGTACGTGAACGACAAGAATGAATGAAATGCTGCTCAGATTGTTCTTTTGAAACCTAAAATGTTTTGTAGTGCCTACTGTTAAACGGAAATTCTAAGACGTGCCCCCTTTGTTAGAAGTAGTTTAACCGTGGGGTGGAATCACAGTCTACTGTACAACCGGTTCCTGACAGAAGTTATTGAAAGGCCCAACAAAATGTTACTCATACTTCCTCATGCTGTTGCGCAACTGATAGTGTTGACAACAAATCTATGCAACCTGACAAACAAACAAAAACAAACGCCCTTCTTGACAACTTCATTTAATGGACAGGTCATTGAAAAGTGGCATAACTAACACTTATCTGGTACCCAAGGGTTACGGGACAGATATTACTCAGGGATTCAAGGTAGTCACCACCTAATGCAGCGAAACTGTCTTCAGTGAAGAGTTGGTGATTAGGTTTTATGTAGTCAGGTTAATTATATTTATACCTATGAAATGCTTGAGCTTTTACTCTTCCACTGACTAACACAGTTTAGTCACATAAAGATAATTTTAACAGATTTCCCAAATCACTCCGTTTACCAAAACATCCGAATGGATTGCGTGTTCATTAAACAGTGATATCCGATTTGTGCCAGATTAGAGTCCACGAAGACACTCACGGACTGCAACAAGTTATCCCCTTAATAAACATACTAGAAGGAAGAACTGTCATTTTCAAGCAATAGTCAATATCATGGAGAAAACAAATTTTAACATTTAGTGTTCACTTTCTGATCAATTTTTCGTTGACATTTTACAAGGTTCTCGATATTTGCTCGAGGCATATCACTGCACACATCAGTAACTACACGTTTCAGTCAGGTTAGGCTTGTCATACTTTGGTCTTCGTTAGCAGTTGAATCTTTTCAACCCCAGTCGTGTTCAAGAGGGTTGTGATATAACGAACGAGGTAGTCGTTTGCGTTCCGTATGAGGTAAAGAGATCATTTAGCCTTCGGTGGGCATTCAGTTAATATTTTCCGAGGTTGAATGGTTTGCTGTGCTAACCGTTCAAAAGCTATGCTGTACGATCTCAACAATCTAACCATTCACCGTTTTTACAAGAATTATCGGGATTCCTTTTCCAGTTGATATTATAAACATGAACATATTCGAAATTTCCATGAACAACATGATACATCGTGTTGGTCATACAACTGAAACACATAGTGGCCACCCGCCATAGAAACCATTGTCCGTTTTTCCAAATAAAAGCTGCAGATGTTTATAAATGTGGTGCATTCAAACAGGAGTCTGTGTTATCGTTTGAATAAACCAAAGTGTAGTTAACTCTCTTATTCACCTACTGTGTATAAGCAAACTCATTCCAGAAATGTCCAACAAAGCATCTGCGTATTCAGTGAATGGAAAAGAACTTAACGCTTTCATGCGTACATTTAATCAACTGTGAGAGGTTTTGTAATACTTGAATTACTACGCACAATAAGCATTGTACGCTTTTGGTATGATGATCAAATATTATCATCGTTGATATTATGTTTTGTCTGGTTTTTTGACATCAAGTTAACAGATGTTCTGTTTTGAGATGGAACCTAGATAATGCTTTCGAACGTGATCAGATCGTGAGAACCAAGCTGTTATGAAGATAAGAACCTTTATCCTCTTTGTACATACTTCGTTTGTCAGAATGAGCAATGTTTGGTTGTATTTACGTTTTTGTCTGTCCCAACTATGTAGGTTACTTGAAAGGTCTGCCATTAGTTTCTATATGTAATAGAAGAAACAGAACATATGCAGAAAATCAGAAAAATTCATTCTTCGGAAGTTACAACCGTAAGATGCAAATATTTGACTAATAATGCTCACAGTGCATAGTTTGCTATTACTTAACAGAAATTCATAATATAGCGGCATATATTATCTGCAATAAACTGAGTTCTATCGGATGTTCTAATCTTTTACTCTGTCAACAATATTAAATGTCCCACTTTCTGTTTGCCCCGAGCTCAACATGACATACCTCTATCTTTCACTAAACATCTTGGTAGGAATCCAATTCCAAGCGGTTTTCCACATACTCACTCACTGTCTTTCACTTAACAGTCCAGTTGCAAAACCTCCATTCAACTGAAGTCTACGGCACCGACGAACTTAAGGGCATCTAAGGGTGTATGTTTCCAGAAGCTTATCTAAAGACTTTCAGCTATTCACCGACCTATGGACGGATTGTAAGACCCTTGTAAGCTCATTCTCTGACCAAATGCACCTTCTGGTCTGATTGCGAAAGTAAGTTCCCCTTTTCGCTTATGCAACAAAGCAAAGGCAAGCTTGTGAAAGCATCCTGAACATGCAACAAAATTCACATTATGCTAGTACGAAGCGACGAAATAAATACAGTGGTGAAGGTTATGAAAAACTAGACGCAAACAAACAACAATTCAGTATTCATAACCTACCTACTGCCAGCTGTTTCACATGTCACCGCAGAGCGAACCATAAACATTGACGCGTTTATAGCTTCACTTCACTGACATACTCGTTAACACAGGTTTGGTACCGTGTTAATAAGATCCGGATCATAAACAGTTGTACAAAATAGGGAAACAAACGTTATGGACAACAGCGCACATGCACGTGAAAATCGTTCGTTCGCTGGCACAAACCTTAGTCCTGTTTCATAGAGCATTTTGCCAAATTTGTACTAATTCCTTTTATAGATAGTAATACAATTCATTAAACCGTTAGATCTGATTACTTTTTGCAATTCATGACCTTCAAAACATGTTGAACTTATTACTTGTATATTATAAATATAGGACAAATTTTGCCCATAACTACCCCAATCACCGCATATCCTGCTCTTGAGATGTTATAGTTTCATTATTCGCAATGTACTGTGGAGCCAACGGTGACCGCGACGATTGTGTCCCTCTGTCTCTAGGGAGATGGAGTACTACGCTGGTAAAACAATCCCACAGTTTCTGTCTTAACTGTGCAGTTCGATTCTGAAGAATATCATATTACCGCAACTGAATGAGTTCAATATAACACCGACAGCTGTTTGTGTTAGCTCTGGTCTCCACTAGTCACGTCATCCACCCAGCTTGTGCTTTCAGAATCTTGTTAAGTCATCCCGGTCCAAGGTCCTTGCAGTTTGCTGAGGTTGTCGCAATCATTCAACTGTAGCCAGCCTTGTGTGCTCAGAAACAGGTGTTCGTCAGCTTAACTCTACCCTGGACTTAATGAACTTTTCTAGCTAACCGAACGATTATCCAACCAACTCTTCTTACTGTTAGACATAAAAAACTGTTTCATGTTATGGTAAATCTGGTACTGACGAGACAATACGAAATGCTTGCACCTACCAGTTTTCATGTTCCAACTGTTTTGTTCTGAGTTTTTCCGTCGGATTTGATCCACCTCCTTTCGGGAACATGTGCCTTCATCGCCATATTTCATTTGTTGTTCTGTGCTATTAGTATTTTCCGAGTCGAAACACTAATCTTATCAGTATCCAAATTAAATGTTCGTACACTGTTGTGAGGTGATCATCGACTTCCGTAAGGTTTCAACTCGAGGGTCACAACGTGTTTCCGGGGATATAGCCGTCTTCCTTTCTGCTCATATGACTCAGTCATTACAAGCAGACAACTACGAGCGAAATCCACTTACCTGGAATGCTCGCTTCAGCCTGAACATCTCTGCTGCAGGCTTGATACTCCCATTTGATACCACGAACCTGTCTGAGACAACCGATTTAGGAGTGTACTCAAACGGCGTTTCTGACGCTCATGCAATATCCAGGTCCTGTTACCCCATGGAAACGCGTTAAAGATACAACGATTAGACATGGGCCATTTTATCATGCATTTACATTTTCATGTAACGAGTGCGAATTGTCCGTCTGGAACAGAGTACACTGGTAAGCATGTTTTTGAGGTTAACGGATTTGACAAATATTATTATTAGCATGATCACTATTAAGGACATAAAACAAAAATTCTGTATGTTGATACACTTTTTTCATCTGTGCAGCAGCCAAAACCCTACTTTCTGTTTCTAACACAGTGGAGGCAGTCGCCGTTCTTCTTGTGATAACAATTTTTATGTTTTGTACACTGAGGAGTGATCAACTTGATAGCTGCATTCTTGAAATGCTCCATAAAATCTGTAACAATCGTGGTGGGCGATGGAGCACCGTTGAGACCTACGGAAAATGATTGCTGGATAATTGTGCTCCTCATCCAACTTTCCGGAAATTCAACAATTAACATACGATGAAGAGTACTTAGAAAGTAAATAGATAGTTTACTTCTGGTAACGTTGTGGTACGTGATATGATTTGCTCTGTTTATCAAGATGTGATATGCAAATACACCAAGTTGTGCTGTCGAGTGATAACGCATAAGGCGTCCACAACTTCAAAAATGATCACGATACATTACATTCCTTCCATTAAGTCTGAATCGAGCTTTTTTACTGATCAGCGTGTTGGCAACATTTGAGCAAAGCAAAAGAAATCGGTAAGCAGTCTTTCAGGTTTTGGGAGTAACACAAGACAGGTACTAAGCAATACAATGACGGAAGAGAACTTTGGCTAAATAAAATTGATGAATTAACTCAGTCTCAGTGTTTGGTCGCTACAGTATCACTTCCAGAAGTGGATCTGACAGTGATGAGTGAAATGGGAATAACACAACCTTACGAGCAAGTTGTAATACTCTAATTTTCAACCATCTCAGGTGGTCTTCCTCAGGAATGTTGTAATCGAAATCACATTGACAAATTAACAGAGGTCATATGGGATTTGCTGTGGTTACGTTAATCTGCGCTGCATCTGAACTGACTGGTCTAATGGTATCTGAGGGTGTTTGAGCACTATTTGCATTCAGAAATACAAGGGCAAATGGAAAAGAATAAAGCTAAGTTAAGCAGTAGAATGAACCTGATCGAGCAGAAAACTCAGTTGCATAACGAATCCAATCCAAATGTTTGCATTTATTCGTCTTCAGTTTTGAGACAAACAGTGCTAGAAGTGCGATCACCAGGTCGAAACGTCTGGTGCCAGAGATCCAGATGTAATGGCTTAACTCAGAAGTTCACTTAGCAAACTAACAACTGTATGGAATCTTGGCATTGTTAGAATTCAACGCAGAGCATTCTATAAAAAGCAAGACAGTCCACTGAAGCGGAAATATTTAGATGTTATAACAGTGTGGTAACCTAACACGAATATCATGTTGACGAAATCACGCATAGGATCTGAAATTGGTCTACTAAAGAAGATCGGCTATGTTGACAATATGGCATCTAGACTTCTAGAAAGATACGTGTACTAGAAGTGAGGAAGTTAGGGATAAAACAACAATTTTAGATAAAAGGCCGCCAATCAGATGTGATTGTCGCACTCCTCTTTGAGTACATTAGACCGACATGGATGATAAGTTCTGTTCTCTATGGTCTCTCTGGAGTCCCAAAAACCAATCTCCTCAAGGCAGTTCTGTTATGGCTGGACTTCACCGTATTATGACTTAGCTGACTGGAGTTACCAGGACTAATCAAATCTGATCTAACTCTAGTTTTGATTCCGTCGACGTGAATGATTATTGGACGTAATATGATCTTCTTAAAAATAACCACGCCTTTCATGAGCGTGCCATTAGGAAATACGGCTGATTACCTCCTCAATTACGTGAGAACGGTAAACTTAAGATAGGTATTTACATCGACAAACTGCAAACATTATTATTGGTTTGTACACCAGCTATCCAAATTTACTTTAATGGAGAGCTCCATAAACAGGTGTATAACATAGCAATGGGTTTTTCACAGACCCCACTGATCGCGGTCACACTCGTGTCAAAACGCGAGATAAATGAACAACTTCAAGTCAGTGATAACTGCACTATCTACAGGCATTAAGTAGGCAGTATATTTTGTCTGATAGACGCTAACTGTTATACTGAAACTGTTTTGACTGAGATCAGTGGTGCACATCCCGGGATTATGTTCATCATCAAGGTGCAAGGTATTCCATTGCTCTGTATAATGGATGGATCGGTTCACGGATAAATTCATAGGAAAAACATGAACTGGTCAGTATACCCATTCTCGCAACTTTGTTCCACCAAAGTAAAAGCGTTTTGTTGCTTAACGTGTAGAGCGTAAAATATGTACACGCCGGATGCTCAAACAGAGCGAAATTCAGCGCGTTTGAGGCATGCTATATCTAAATCGGTATCCTCAGTAATTTATCGACAGCAGCGTAGAACTAAAATGGGAGCGTCAAATACCTTAGATAACGAATGTTTATATCACCTGTATCATACGAGGATGAATTTACCAGTGGGATTATGAGGCTCAGAATTCCCATCGCCGGTGAGAATGTTTATCCTACGTTACCGCGTATATTGATACCACAACCGAAAATGGAGAATGCCAAGGTTTTGTTTGTCATTTTCTGTTCATTCCCTCACTTTCTGTTGCCGTGAGAGTTATACTTGAAAAACCATAAGGCGGCTGTCGAAGAAGGTTCGTGAACAATTCTCGAACTGGTTCTGAAACGGTTCAATAGAGCTCATATTAGGCACGTTTAGTTCGTACATGATCGGTACTGGTGATTGAATAAAACCAGTTCAAGATTCCTCCATCATTTACTGGGTGCTCCAAGCCAGAGGTATTAGAGTTAAACTATTATCAACGGCAGAGGCTGTTGGTAACATACTATGCAACCCATAATTTTCCGCACAAAACAGTGAACAAAACCTCCACATCCCTTGGTCAGTTATCTCAAGCCCACTTGAGACCTGAGCAAACGTGAACCCGTAGATACTGACAAACGTGTCTCATGGCCGGCAACTGTGACACTCACGCACTTATTTACACCCACCCTCCTCTTAGGTAGACTGTGATCAACCCCACGTCTGTGATTTTGAAGACTTACTTGATTTGATTTGATTTTCATGTTTAATGTACACGTATCGTGTTGTAACGTGCGGTCGAAACCAGCGGGCAAGCACGGGTTGAATTGGAATTGTGTGACAGAGCGTGCTGTTGTGTCCTTGGAGTCGTTTTAGTTTTCGTTTGTGTAAGGCGTGTGCATGACTTGCTGAGCTTTTGGCTCATGCTCGTTTGTGTTGTGTCTTCGTAGTGGACCGTTGTTTGAACCCCAACTTCGGTAGGACGCTGTCCCCCAATGTTTCCACGTTTCCCTAACGTTGGCGTACAGGTGTAGCGGACATTCAGAGTAAAAACGGTTGGTTTGTATGTTACACTATACGGTTGTGAAAGCCCGATCACAGTGATCGAGGACAGCTACTCTAATAACTGAGCACCTGTTTGCATCTTTTTTCGACAAGATGACTGAACACTTTGTTCAAACCCACCCGGTTAACCACCCTCCAATCTGTTGCTATAACACGTCCACGTAAGTGGACGGCATTAAGAACTAACTCTAGTGTACGATCTTCTCTGTTGACACGATAACCCGAATATTCAAATGTGATAATCAAATGAAGAGTCATGTATTGTCGACGAATTACTGAACAGTTTGGCGTTGATGAAAATTTGTACAATAGTCTACGTCTGAACTATACTGAAGTAATGAAAAGTAGTTATGTGCTCTACTAAAGACGAGACTCGAGTCTAATGCTTCCTTTCGAAGTGGGATAACCGGAAAACTTACCTGATTTCGAGTGCTGCGAGCAAGTGAAGACAGCGCTCAGTGTGAAGTGTTTGGTGAAGGAAAAGCAGAATAATAAGAATTCAATACATTCACAAGGATACTAGAATCTGCCCTCAGATTTACCTTTGTCAGTATCAATTTCTGCACCCAACAAGCGAATCTCATTGATATGGATAAGTGTGCTCATTTAGTTGCAAAGTACTGCAGGGCGGAGATGGTGTATCGTAAACTAGTTGTAGGCCATACAAATGGTGTACCCAACTACAATATCACTGCTAGTGTTCTGAAATATTATCGTTAATTATGGGTAGATTGTGGTGGTATGTGTGAAACCGGTATTAACACAAAAGCTGACGAAAAGTGTAACTTTAAGCCAATGGTGTTAAAATCCAGTCGTCATATCTGAGATACTCCCCATTGTATTCGCAAGCATATTCGTACTGTCACGATTTAACTACTACTGAATAATATAGTATCAATCCATTTTTTAAACTAGATTCTTTCCGGTGTAATTTGTTCATTATTGCACGCATAAAGCTAGGAGCTAGATAGGACAACTTCGTTTGCGCAAAGAAAACTATCTCGTCCAATATCTGGACTCAAAGATGAGTCCAAATTTCTACCGCCACCTAAAGTTCATTTTACTAAAAGGTGAGTGCAGTTCATCCTTGCACCGTTAGTTAAAAAACAACAGGGACTTAAAGATATCAGCAAAGAACCAAAGGTTCATGGAAAGAATTTGTAGTTTCAAAAAAAAAGAGTTTTGAAATCAGAAATACCACACAGACAACAGGGATATTTTGAGTAGATGACGAAGTTTGATGGAGTAACAGTTGTTAACGGAAAAACTATTGAAGTTGTCATGATGGCTCGGTTGGAAAATAATCGTAAGCTTTTCAGTGAACGATTTTCAGGTTTGATAATAGATAAGTTGAATTGGATTTGGATTCCCCGTGTCTAGCTTAACATCCAACAATTGTTAGACATTTATTTCAGCACTGACTTCTTGAATTAATGTGCTATAGCACATCAGAAATTATATCCTCGTTTGTGACTACCTAGTTTTTGGCTTGTTACAACTGCGCGTTAAACAGTGCGTTTCCCAAAACATTCACTTACAATAGCAAACGTCGCATACGTTTAGCTTAGAATCTCCACTTTAACACACTAGTACCGTCTCTTAGACCGAAGTCAACCACCGACTGGAAGTCATTTTAGACTATTCAGTCACTGCGTTTGCCAAATCATGAGAAAACATTCGATTTGGAAAGAGTACACAGCTATTGTGTTGTTTTATCGCTGATGCAAAGGTTACCAATTATCTTTTTGGTGACAAAACCAATAACCGCATGTTATATGGTGTATTGTTCGTAATAGTTTACACCATCTTGCCTGATTAACATTACGACATTTTTGATGGTATTCGAAATAGCGTTTGGGTCCAAACGAAAGGAGAATGTCAAACTCATAGCTGCACATGGCTGTACACTCCCATGACATTTTCGACGGTAAATTAGTCTTCCTCTCCAGAAGGGAATGGTCACCTAAAACTGGACTACTTCGGTCCTTTGATCTAGTGCCAATCGAGCATTTACACTTTTAAAGAAAAGTCGACACACGGAATACAAATAATCGCACATTCGGCCAATATCAGAAATTGCTTGACTGCACAATTTTCTCACTGATTAGTTTGCGTAGGTCGCTTAGAATTTGAAATGAAAACGGTCAATTCAATACTTTTTGATGCACACGAGCGGTGGTAGTTTCATTGCCTGAATTAGTGTCCAAAAAGCTTTGAAACACTGGGTTCCCTTTAACAACGTCATCAATGCAGAAAGAATACATTTTGCGATATGTTAACATTGAGTTCACTCTCATCAGTTGTTAACGTGAAACATGCCAGTTATATATGATAGAAGGTTAGAGATAGACAGAGTATGGACAAGCATACATTCACACTATGTATTACGTCATCAACACCACAGCAGCCCACCTGTGCTCATAGCGCCGTCTGGTGAAATCTGATCAACATAGCTTCACTGAAGGCCAGTGGCTCCGGGTTCTCATTGTGTATCGACAACTTGAACGGGCTAAGTGGGTCAACCTGGTGATCGTAATCATGAAATGTTTAGCCACCAATTATGCGGGATTTCGAGCAACCGGTTCACCGGTTTGAGAATGTTGTTTCATCAGCTGTTTCAATCCCTTTATCATTCATCCAGCAAATTAGAATTCTGATCTACCGTCCCCACGTACCGGTATGTCAACAGCAGTGTCAGTTTATTGATGTTAGTTCTCAGCCTGACTGAGACGATGTTTATATACACACTAAACCCGTAAACTTCTCTCAAAAGGTTATTTAGTTTTTCATATCTTTTAGTTTCAATCCACTAGGTTTGCAGTTATTGTCTCAATCTGCCATACGCTTCATAAATCCCTCGCCGTTGATTTACTGGTTCATATCCCGTTAAATATTTAACTCATGCATTTACAAATTAAACGCTAGAATACACCTTCGCCTTCATCAGCACTTACTACTTGTTATTTTGTCTTCCACCTGGTTTAAAAATTTACCCGCCGGCAGTTTTAGACAAACATATCCGTTAACAGCTCATCACCTTAATGCTAAATGTGGCTGAACAATCATTCTTGAATGATAATCCGGCTATTACTAGATTGAATTTATAAATGATGTGCTCAGAACCACGGACTCTAGAATGTATGGTTCGTACTGTCATGGACCTCACTCCATCTTCAAAAATGCTTGCGCCCGTCGACTTAACAGACTCAATATAACATGTTAAAATAATTTTGGGAGCGATCGATAATTCAGAATTCATGAGTAGACTGTAGGCGATTGGCTGTTACGTTCATTTGTGACGTTGTACTTCTTATGCAGCATTACTTTCAACTGGTTCTGGTAGTTTGGTTGAGTCCAATGTGATGTTAACTATGCAGTGTTCAATTAGGTCACCGCCAAACACTGTGGGCTGGAATTCAACTCCCCGTCTTGACAGTGATAGGCATTACAGGCGAGTTGCATAAAAAGTAGTAGCCAGGTTTGAATCTTCTCTACATAGATCTACTGGAAACTCTTCCTTTACGCAAAGCCTACGACTAATTTTGAGTAGCTTTCAGGTTAGATCGAACAAATTTTATACCAATTAGCACACTTATGCGGTTATTTACATTTTACCCATGGCATACAATCAAGGCTTACTTTAAACTATTTCGATAGAGCATACGGAACACATGACGCCAACTAACTGAAGAGAACCCCCTGAACGAGACTCTACTTTTGAAGCAATATACAACTAGCCTTGATATATATATATATAATATATATATATACATATAGTGTAAGGACTACTCTGTTAAACTTGTAGCGTTGATCGTTAATTAAGTTAACTATAGTGACACCATCCCGTTGGATGTTTTTTTAAATTAGCTGGACTTCAGTGATTTCTCTATACTACGTCGCTGTTCAACACACGTTTCGATATGCAACACACTTATCTGTCTCCAATCCGCTTGTATTACCACTGTCTGTTTACTGGTTGATTCGAAGATCCATATCACATACATCCGACACTATACTATCGAACACTACAAGTATACCATTACTCACTGGCAAATAACGTTCAGTTTTCCCCATTTCAGTAACTTGTAACTACCTGTCACAACGTTTCTTTCGCTGAGTGGAACCCGAGCTTTAGAAAAAAACGCCTGTCATTTTTACGAAAAAGCTATCCATTGTACTCACCGGAGAATGTGCATTAACAATTTACACAGATTTCACAAAACCATGCTGCCCGGCCATACCCGGGAAAATCATCTATCTAAATAAATTTGGAAACGGTCGTTTGGAGAGGATTGTGTTTCATTGTATATGATGTCAATCAAAAGTTGATCTTCAATCATGATCACCATGCGACTTCAGTAGGCTACCGAAATGAGTGCTTAGGCAAAAATTGTATGCACATGTATATTGTGGTTTTTATTAGATTTCATCCGGTCGTACGACAGATGGCATTGCACAAAATTTGGTGTGAGCGGTATGCGGTAAATCGCAAACACAACAAATTAGTCGACTGTGAGAACAGCGTCTACAAGGCGAAACCAACATGCCCTAGAAGTCAGGTGTTAGCATTGTGTCATCAATACCGAATAGCACCTGTTGACACCAGGGGTGTTCAATATCGTATTCAGAAAGTAGAACAGGGTATACAGGTCTCAGTTCGAACTCCGAATCTTTGTGAGCAGTCGTTTTCTGTGACCAGTCACGGCATAAAATAATCTAGAGTTGATGCGAGCAATATGACACCATGACCGATAAACATCGAAAATGTGGACCCGTCAGCAAAATCCGAATTCCAGATCAAAGGACATATCAAACGGGCACGACAAATAACCGAATAGTCAGATTAGCGAACGGGCACAACACACCACTGGGACTACAACCGGATGAGCTCACTGCAGGTGGGGTGGGGATACACGCACACTCTCAGTGAAGTCGCTTGACCGTATCGATCCGGTGTTTTGATCACCGCAGTTCACGATCGATAACACCTGGCTGTTCACACACTATCTGTAACCGTTTCCGCGCTTGAAAGGCAATGCTGAACTGGGAACCAACATTCACCGGTGAGTGCAAACGGATTGTCCCATCACGACAGTTTTCTCACCA
>LUCH01000007.1:437873-461891 GCA_013368495.1 Paragonimus heterotremus | reverse complement strand
TGGTGAGAAAACTGTCGTGATGGGACAATCCGTTTGCACTCACCGGTGAATGTTGGTTCCCAGTTCAGCATTGCCTTTCAAGCGCGGAAACGGTTACAGATAGTGTGTGAACAGCCAGGTGTTATCGATCGTGAACTGCGGTGATCAAAACACCGGATCGATACGGTCGAGCGACTTCACTGAGAGTGTGCGTGTATCCCCACCCCACCTGCAGTGAGCTCATCCGGTTGTAGTCCCAGTGGTGTGTTGTGCCCGTTCGCTAATCTGACTATTCGGTTATTTGTCGTGCCCGTTTGATATGTCCTTTGATCTGGAATTCGGATTTTGTTGCCGGGACCCCACTTCCGACGCGTTTTGTGTACAACTCCAAAGGGAATTTGATTTAAGCCGCTTTAAATAACCGGTGCTCTTGTCAGTTTAAGCAATCATCTATTCAGTGTTTTTTAAGTGGTCTTAGCAATTCAGCATTCAGAATAGTGTTGGTTTGTGCTTTTAAAATCCATCAAGTGTTCTTGGCATGATTGCTCGATTACATGGCCATTACGCTTCTCAGTTTTACCATACTACTGCTGCATATCGTTCATCGATAATTTTCAGATTTTGTCCATTTTCATACTTGTATATATACAATAAATTAATGGGTGCGTGCACAATACTGTCTAACTTTCAACAGGAGCCCGATTATACCATGCCACATCGAGTGTTCTAATTCATGCAACAAATGAACAACAGTATTTTTGATGAGTAGTGGGGGGATTTGATTTCCATATAGATTGAGCATCACCCGCAATTTGTCGCAGCTGTCTCATTCCCATATACTTTCCAGTCGGCCCCTATCTAACAGCAGAAGCACTAGACTCGAGTTTCGCTCTCTTTAGAGCTCGCCAATGCCGAGACTCGAACGACGGACACGTTGTTCATGAGGGGTCATGGAGGGATCATCGATCAGAGTTAACAGACAGTAACCGTGTCTCCTCTCGAAGCGATCGGGCAACCTGATCATTACTCACAAGCGAAAGTGCTCGAGTGTTCACATATGATCATTCGGTCTTGCCTGATGTGAGATCAGTGGCTCAGTAGTAAACACGGTTGCCTCATGAATAGCGTAGCATGGGTTCTAGTCCTAGTAGTGGCGGGGATATGCACTACTGACGAGCTCTAATGAGAGCGAAACTCGAGTCTAGTGCTTCTGCTGTTGGACAGGGGCTGACTGGAAAGTCTATGGGAATGAGACAGCTGCGATCAATTGTGGGTATTGTTCAATCTATATGAACTGTATTTTTCCCACACTACTGAATTAAAATGTGTTAATGGGTATTGTGGATGTAAAACAAAACACTTTGTATGGTTGCTTAACTTTTCCTTATGGCCTGTGACCACTGAAAATGAGACATTTCTCAATGCAAAAAACAGCAAAAACTAACCCAGGATAGCACGAGAAAACTGTGGATAAAATGTAACTAGTTTGACTGAAAGCAAAACGCTGGATAATTAGAAATGTTCACATCAACCAGTGTAACAAAATAGCGAACATATTATCAGAATGAGTAGGTGCGCACTTTGGAGGCTACATCATGTTTGGGCAACGTCGAGGCAGAGCACTTGAAGTAAATGACATGAATGAATGCTGATGTTTGTTGAAATTGTTCCATTGTTTTCAAAATAGTTGACTGGTCACAGTCCATCTGATTATTACCAATTCAAACTCGTAAGTTCAAAAACGCTAACTATCCTCCTGCCCAGTTTTTATTAGGCATCTTTGTTTAGTTTCAAATATAACGAGGTAGACGTACTTCACAAATTATAGGTGAGCGCTTGGTTCATTCATTCTCCACCCATGAAAAAGATTATTTCCGTTCCCACTTTTTCAACCTTTGTTCTGCTTAACTCAACATGGACAACCGGAGTGAGCTCCTCATTTTTTATCCAATTAGAAGTGGTGTGCCAAACTCCCAACTCCTGTTTGAACAAGGAGTATTTATTCTGAGCTGATGAACGCGGTGTACACTTTATTGTAAATCTTACCATCTCCGTTTACGATATCCCCCTCTTCTGAAAGTCTTCATCTCCGTTGTATACTTTCTTCTAGGACATTTGTGCGTTGGTGTACTCACAGCAATGCTAATCGTTTGCAAAGTGATACTGTGTTATGTTTCCATTCCGAAAATGAGCATGTCCCGACTGAACACCTAATATCTATCCATTCACTTGAGTAAATAAATGTCAGATGAAATTTTCGAATGTTGGGCTATGTTTCGACAATTATCCCTGCCTAAATATATATACAACTGATTAAGTTTCAAAATAATTTCTATCGTATTATCGGAGAAATAGAACGTATGTTACGTTATGTTAACAATTCGTTCCCGTTCATCACTTGTAATCATAAACCATTCAGATTACACACAAGACAGATAGAAACAGACAATTACTAGCCAGACCAGCAAACATCAAATATTGTAGTCAGAATCAGGGTAAATCTATAAGTTGCCTCAGCCACTTTTGTGCAAGGCATTCTGGCTGATAAGTTCTGCTCAGCACCGTTTTGTAACAAACAGATTATTCCACATGTAGATTGCGAAACCGTCTCCTAAATGAGTTTACTTGGTCAACCTAATGATCCGGTGTTATGGTGTACGACCCTTAGTTGGTTTCCTGTAATTTGCACTGTCTATGATGGTTTATGGATGCTCGAGATGATGGACCTTTGTGTTAAACTACTTCATCATAGGAAAAAAACAAGCACTGCGACGAAAACCTACGTACAGGAACTATCCTAATAACCCAAAGCTGTAGATAAGCATGTAGGACACGTAATAGAGCTGATAAAGGTTATCGTCATCATCATAGACAGCAATACATCAGTGATTCACACTGATGCTTAATTGCCACATAACCGCGAAGGAAAAAAAACCCTATGTAAGGAGAGAGGAGAAAAAATGAAGGAGAGAGGAGTGAACCTAACTACTGAAAATAGCTACGTCTACATTCAAACATGCAACATCAAGGCGCCTACACCTTGCAAACAAACAACCTAGCTGTAAGTAAAAGTAAAGCGTCATCAGCAAGGCAGATCTCTTAGGGCTTTCACTGCTCCTCGTCATTAAATGCATACACCTCACAGATAGCTGGGACAAACAACGACAACATTCTGTGTGATAAACATACTGATTAATCGTTCGATCCGACGGTGACAGCGCAACATGCTTATTGTTCACTCTCAGTCATTAATACAAACATTGTTGTTCTACTGCTACAGTGGTATTGTTTTCTTGGTAAGTTAAGTCTGCTTTTGTTTCGATTAAACTCTCGTCCTTGATTTTCTCCACACGATAAGCGTGTAGGCGACGAGTTTCTGGGGGTACCGTTGTAGCGAACAGGCATCCTGTAAAGCACAATTTTTATTATCCAACGCGCTAGTTATCACGCTAAGCGCGCCCTCGCGGTTGTGAGTCAGCATTCCAGTCCACAGCAGCCCTGGTTTCCGCTCACACGTCGCGTGCACTTCTGCCCAGTTCATGTGTGTGATCGGAAGTTTCTATCGGGAATTTTATCACCTGCCATTCTTCGTCTGTTGGTCCGATTTCGTTGAGCGATGGTTCGCCCGGTCGCTCGTGTCGTCCGCCATCTATCCTCTATGGGCTTTGACAGTATTCCATGACCGTGTCGAGATATTCCTCAGTATTGGAATAATCGCGCCTCCGATCTGCTCGACCATCCAATTTTGCCTGCCATGTCTTGCCCGTTCGTCCGATCTCGTTGAGTAATGTCTCGTCCGGTCGGCCATGCTATCTTCGATCTGCTTGTTGTGGGCTTTTGGACGTACCTCGTCCCCGCGTTGAGGTATTCTGTCGAGTTCTGGAATACTCGCACCTCCGGCCTGATAATCCACCACAATACGACGAGCAGCCAGCCCCTTCTTATTATTGTCTCTGTTGGCAGTGCCGCACCACACATACATACACACGCATTTACGAAAGATTCGCATGCGTGAATCGAGACATTGATGATGCTCACGCTCGAAAAGACTGAACTCTCAGATATGTAACAACACAACTTCCAACGTAGCGTCTCGGACGGTGATCGCTTCAGCAACGCCTAATGCCAACAGACACGAGAACCTGAGCTACGTCACAACCCTACAGCTCCACATCGTATCAACGTGATTAGTAGGAGTACTTCATAACGTGTGTTGTCATGCTTAAGGCAAGCGCTTTTGTGTCAGGAAAACTGCAGAGAATATTTTGAGCATCTTTTGTGAATAGGTGGTTTACAAACGAACGTTTTCTCTACTTTTTATCTCTGTATGACGGTGGTGTTGACCTGTCGGTTGAACAGAATACCTCCGGCGATGATCGGTAAATACGTATACTTAGTAGATTACTGTTACATTACAGAACTATTTCGATACATGTTTAGTTGAATACTATAGATCAGATGCTATAGTGCACGATACATGAAGACATTATTTACGGATACGCATTAACCAGATGTGGCACATAAAAATCTGCTGAAAATCGAGACCGAATAATTATTGTACGGAAGGGACCAACGGTTTCATATTGTATCGTGAATGGTACTTACAAGCATACATTAAGATGCAGCCAGTCTTAGCTAACCGTATCCAGTAGTCTCTGTGTATAGTTCATCTGTAGAGCACAAAAAAAGTCAAAGCATCAGTTGTTGTCTCCTTAAAACGACACATTGTCATTTTAGCTGCAGTCCAGTTGTGTGATCTGGTTCCGGGAAAATATTTAGTCCAGTCTAACTTGTGCACGGCATTTCTCAGAACAATACGGATTTCCAATAAGCAAACCAGCTTAATTTGGACAATGTTTTTGAACGAACTATTGATATTCATCACGATAATGCGATAGCTTGTTCCCATCACGTATTCAGTAGTCAAATTGGACTTGATGGCAAAAAGTGGAACGATATGGCTCAATAACAAGGCAATTAAAATGAGAAATACCATGCGTTCCTTAATGTTTTGCGAACACGGTCATAAAGCTACACGTCAAATACACTAAATGGTGCGGCAAACCTAAAACAGCATGAAGTTCATCAGATTTCAGGAAAAAATAGTTGGTTTTCGAGTTATAATTTCACAAGTTGTTTCCTGAACTCACCATTTCATCACTCCACGTTTGGTAACAAGTTTATCTTGGTGACACAAGTCGTTAGCGGAATATTGTTCATGCGTGCTAATACCCAGCCAGGCGTTGCATTTCAAACACAGTAGTGATTTCAGAGACGTGTGTGAGCAACTAGATGTTATCGGTCGTGGACCGCGGAGGCCAAAACACTGGGACGATTTAGCATAGCGAATTGATAGAAAATGCGCGTACACCCGCTGCAGATTGGTTTGATTGTGGTTTGCAGCAGTCTGTTGTCTCCGTTCGTTTATTTGGCTTATTTAGGGAGCTTGTTCTGCATGCTCAACCTTCGGTTCAGACTACTGATTTTGTATCCCGGCTAACACATCTGGAACAATGCGTATCTTTAGGTGAGATATCGGAGGTCTATCTGGTGTAGGTTGAACATTCCTGTTTGATTTCAGCGGCCACGTTTACCAAATGGCCCAATCTGCTTCATTTTTTAAGAGAAATCCGTACACTTGAATTGTGTCGTCGTCAAAGTCTATCTTAATGCACATCGTTGTCACTTTCGAGGGTTGAACGACGTTTTACGTTTCCTTGAATGACTTGTTTTATTCGTCACAATGACCTCAAATAATGCGATACCGCATTATCACATCGGAACTGTTTGTCACATTCCCCCGCCAGTAATAGACGACGGTCTTCGAGCTCGCTGAATGTAGACAACTCTGCAGTTAACCATATCACACTTACTGTACTATATCAACCATACTACGCTGTACTCGACTTGGCAATAAATAGAATAGTCATCCATCATTAGTCTTACTGGCTTCTAGTTGTATACTGATAACTCTGTAACAACTCCACAATCAAGTTTATCATGATCAGCCGCAAGTTCATTCGAGCAAGCACTGAAAACCTCAATTTAAATCTGCCGCAAACCTCGACATATCATATGTTCAGTTCAGACATTGGATCGGGTCTTACTGAACAGATAATAAGTATCGTTCGGTTCCATTTCCTTACTTCGAGGCACTGTTAAATCGATCCTGGCGATTCAGGATAATCGACTCAATAACGCGTAATCAATAATTTCCATAACACTGATTCCGGTGGTAGGATTAATGGGTCTGTTTTTCCTGTCCAAAAACGGTGTCCAAACGGTGATATTGACAGAAGAGCTCTCTCACCTTGAACGTGAATTAACCGAGTAGTCAAATTATCCAATAGGAAAAGACGTTCACAGTGCAGCAATCAAAAAACAAGGTCGCAATTGACCACCAGTTAACGGGACGTTGGTTCGTTAAAACAATCTAGTATAGATGAGTGTGAGAAGGTGTAAAACAATACGAAGCAAGAAAGTTAGGTAATAATATTAAAAAAACAGACAGTTTATGTGTGCACTATTGGCACAAAATCCATTGTGTTTCTTCACTGAACACAACAAGTGGTAAAATTAATTCGAAGTCAGTATAAACGTTGTACGAAAACACCAAACATTTTTAAACTAATTCAACACTGTTTATCGTACAAAACCTAGGGCGACAAACATACCAAACAAACAGAAACAAATTCAACCGACAATTTTGCTAAGAGCCTTCCTGATCGATGGCAACAAGTTTGATAGCTTAAGCAATGCAACAAAAGTTGTTACCACACTGCTGAAAAGTGATTCCCTATGTCAGCACACAGTTATGTTGCCTGAGTCGCATCGCTAAACCTTATAAAATGAGCGTGATCTACTTTACTTAGATTAACGTGTGCTTGCGCTAAGTGGAGACAACAGACACATTGTATACAAACGAGGGTCAAGAAGTTGCAAGGAAATGGGTGAACACAGGATGATGAATTTTGGCACACATAATGAACGGTAAGACAGTATGCGGTTCCTTCTTGTGAGTAAATTTCTCATGCTGCCGGTATATTGTTTGTAGTGGCGTAATGCGAAATTCTCAGTTCTCTTCTAGTTTGACTGGCTGAAACCACAACAGGAAGCATAATCGATAAATTTGAACGTTGAAAATTGGTTCACCAGAAACTAATACAAAGTTTGTTACTTGTCCAGCATTTTTTCGTAATGGACGAAGTTTTCTCCAGCCCCGAAACCTATAGCGTCCCTGTTTGTATTATTCAAACGGATCTAGGCCACGCTTTAACCATCATTCTGGAATCCTCTTCATTAACAATGGACTGTCATAAGCGACTAGTGTATGAAAAGACAGTCGCTGTATTTGGAATGTTCACGATAGTCCAGGGTTTCCAAGTGTGCTGTGAACCAGGGTTATTTTGCTGCTGTGATCCGAACGGGAACGACAAAAATGTCCGTGAACATATGTAAGCATTGAAGCAGATATCACAGCGGTTTTCTTTTTAAGGAAGATGGAGTCAGCCTAGTTGATCCGAAGAACGCTGTCCATTCTACATATATGTTATTACGGTTACGCACACCTGGTGTAGCAGGGAGGAGCGATCGTACCATACTACTCACACCACCGTTATTCAGTAGTTGGGCCAGGGCATACATTTTGGCATTGAAGTAGCTGCAGGGAAAGTACAAGAAGAGATATGAGAGTGCAGCATCACGTAAAATGGTTTGTGGTAAATGAAGGACCTTAGCATTGGCGTCTGTGGCAAACAGGACGTTCCGGTCCCAGTACCGTACGCAGATGAGTGTTTCTGTTTGTTGTCATCTTTAAACGCTTAACTAGTGTGTTTGATTCTTGAGTAAATATCTTTAGCGCCATCCTTATTCTTGGCTCACAACACAACACAACTGGCACTTTAATCGAGCCCATGTAAGTAAGTCATTAATTTGGTGGTTCGCTCCTGGAACACAACAGTTCGGTTACTATTTCAAACCTCAACTTGCTCACCAAACAACGCTTTAAATAGCTTCTTGTACTTTTCCTGACGCCACTTGAATGTCGAAATTTAGTCTCTCGCCCCACTACTTAATAGCGGTGGTATGAGCAGTACAATACGATCGCTCCTCCTCACTACAACAGTAGTGCTTGGCAAATGGATAGTACGAACTGTCACGTGCTTACGAGGTCAAACTGTTGCGGACCTAAGCATAACAAACGTAGACAATCTGAGATGTACTAAATCAATCCGGATCAATCGAACATCAAACACAGCAAACGACACACTATCCTTGATAGGTTGCCATAATCGCCGTTCGTAACCTTATGGTAGTGGTGGAAATCTCATTGCAACTGCCTCTATCATGTGTTCAGGAGCAAAGTTGACACCAGACGAGACTTGTTGGTTCCGCATTTTGTGCCAAGAGACATTCAAACCAGATGACATTTAGCATTAAGAATTACGTTTTACCTCAAGTATAAAAACACTAGTAACTTTGGTATTTTTTAAACATAAATTTGTGTTAAACGATAAACTTTCTGTCCTACTGATTAGTGTTTGAAAGGTTCTATCACAAAATGATTTAGTATGACATTTACCTATAAATCGTTCGTACTTGGCATGAGGTGACGAACGTGGTGGTCAACGCGGTTACCTTCTGAAAGCTTGACCGTTTATCAAATTCCTGCCGTGACAACGACACGCAGCACTGGCAAACCTTAACGAGATAAAAATTGGAGTATAGTGCATTTATTTGAAAGTATATCGAAATGATGCGAGAGCTTCAATCAATTGTGGGTGGTATTCAATGTGTATCAATGGAAAACACCCACTACCAATCTGTACTGCAGAACCGATTAGTAAGGATGACGAAAATTGGCTACCTCACTGTCTTCAGGCCACGTAGTGTGATATTATCGTTTAGAGTCCAGACTAGGAGCATAACCTACTTCCAATTCAGAACTCTGTTCATTTGAAAGTGGATGTCATCCTCAACTAAATAAGTGTAAAAAACCTGTGTTATACTGTTCCATTTATCGGCAATTTTAGGTCATTTTTGATCCTCAGGGCTGCCTATAGAAGTGTTCGTCATGTTCTTAACAACCTTCTATTTTGTTACCGCGTGCAACCCTTCCTAATAATGAATCGGTCGAATAAAGCTCGCTAACGTTGCAGCTTGTAAAAACTATTGAAAAACAGTAGAAACTGAAAAGACAAACAGTATTTTTTCTCAAACTAAATGGGCAGAATTGTTTGAGGTTGTTTTTAAAGCAGTGACCCCGGATATAAAAAAGGAATTGATGCTAGCATTTTCAAACTCACGGAATTGTACGATGTCATTATTTGCTTCTGGAATGCTTGGGTGAAGGAGAACGTCTCACAAACCACAAAGAACACAACGGATTTCGGATCATATCATCTGCACACATCGATATTGTTTACTGGTGAGGCAAACTGTAAGTTGCGTGATCTGAATAGATGGAATCCGTGCTGGCATGACATACAAGCAATCTCATACTTTGAGCAGACAATCGAGTAAAGTTTCCAGCGCAATATTCTAAAACAACTCATGGTTAGTGCAACAAGCTGAAGGTTGTTTAATTCGATAAAAAGAACAGAATACTCAGGCATACATTTGGACATTTTCCCGCTTCTAGCTTCCAGCCAGAACCCATTATATCTGTGTATGTGGGCGTTCCAACAAGACATGTGTATTCTATATTGTCTAATACACAAAGTACTGGTCAATGTTAAACCAAATTGTTGGAGCAATCATGCTATTCAAAGACTCCTGTTTCAGTCTTGATAGAAAAATCTGGGTTGAATACAATTCAACAGTAAAAATTACTGATAAAACAATTGATTAAACTGGACCATTTACCACGTGTGAAGTGCTCTGAGTAAAACTTTAAGATTGGATTAATGATATTGTGTTGGTACTGAGTAACGATTCCTCAGGCAGAAATAGGTCATATCTTAATTCAGTTGCTAGCGATAACAGTAAAATCTGGTGAGCGATTTATTTGTGTGACAGCCATTGTTTGCTCATACGTTATTTGATCTCTAAATAAAGCGTTTGTGATAAAACAGTATTTGCACAAAAATGTTAACACTGATCTTTTATACGAAAAAATTGTTTCATATTCATTTACCAAAAGTTTAGCTAAAAGTATTTGACCCAATAATTGTGTGGTATACATCAGAATGTTACACGTCAATTAACCACAAGGTAATCTTCATTCGGTTTCTTCTCAGAGACAAAGAAATGACAAAAACTTCTGCCTTTTTGTTGGGAAGACTACAGACTAACGTTTTATGACAATTCTTATCAAATCAGTTGTTTAAAAAACTGTGCGTTGTGTTACCTCTTTCGGCTTAAGGGGTTTAGACCAGTGTTACAGTTATGTTGCTCAGAACAGAATCATGTGAATACCAGAAGAGGGATGTGTTTTTTAGACGATTCAGGTAAGCATGATGTTTTTAAATTTTGTTCTCACCAATCATTATGATAACCGAATATAATTTTCCGTTTTTTCATATGGCACATGGTGATGGATGCGATTATAACTCACCGTCGCTGCATTTGTATTCAACTTTACCACGATTTAGCTGAAGCTTCCACTCGTATTTTTTCTAAAGATGTCTTAGAGATCTGACCATCGGAACAAGTTGGAAAGCATAAATTTGTTGAACGTAAAATCTATGAGTATGTGTATATTGGGTTGGTGGGGGTTATATTCTTGATCAAAGAACAATTCATTGTTAAATTGCACACGAAGCGCTCACCTTAAACAGGATAAAACGGAAGCTATTGTTAGTTAGGAATATCACAGTATAAGACCTTGTTTTGTTGTACAAATAACCGTCTCCATTTAAGTGGGAATTCGAAGTTCACTTGAACGGGTTTCAAGTTGTAGGAAATATTAGCTGCAGACAAGGATAGCCAGGTTTCTTATCCATCACTGTCCAACCTTATGATTTTCTGTACATGATCACCGAATGTTGAACTGTGACTACTGTTTTAGCCTTTGGCTATAGTCTGTAACATGCAAACGTAATTTCTCCTATGTCTATCGTATCTCAGAGGTCTCACATAAGGTTTACCGGACTGCATTTATTTAAAAAGCTCAGGGGAAGTAGGCGCACACACGTATCACGCTTGTTTTGAGTAATGAATAGACGGCCGTGGTGCATACCTGGAGTAAAACCAGCAAGGGCATCAGTGTGTAACACAGGTAAGTCCAACTCAACAAGTTGTCATGTTTCACAGTCTTTTTGGGTCTGTACATCTTTGATCAGTGGTCCCAACATTGTTTCGGGCACAACGGTGATCCGCATGTCACAAAATACAGGCTTGACTCAAGGCCCACAGTGAAATCTTTCCTTACTGGATAGCCGTTTTATTGTCTACTGATAACATTGATGAAGTGAGAGAGAAAAATATTTTGGCCACAGGCCATAAGTTAGTGGTCACTTGTAATATATCTGCTCCAAATTTAGTATGAATGATGTCAAACTGTTTGGGCGTCGTGTTTAACATGCTACTGATAAATGGGTTGAGAATAACACAGCATTACCAGCAAGTTGTAGTACTCTACGTTTCAACCAACTGGGGTGGCTTTCCTCAAGAGTGTTATAATCGAAATCACATTAACAAAGGAAGAGTAGTTACGTGGGACTTGCCGCGGTCAGGTCAGTCAGCGCTGCATTTGAACTGATTGGTTTAATCTTTTGTGAGGTACACTGTGAGATCAACGGCGCGGTGTTTAACAAAGTTACCCCATGAAAGCGAGACTGTAGTTCGAATTCCGGCCGTGGCAAGGATATGCACCACTGGCGAGATCTACTGAGAGCGGAACTCGAGTCCAGTGCTTCTTCTCGAAAGAGGCCGGTTAAAATACCTATTTGGATGCGAAGGTTGCAATCAAGTTTGAGTGATGATCGACTTGAAATCAGTCCTTTTCCCATTAAGTGGAGGGTGAGAGTGATGTAGGTAAGTTGCGTCTGTGTCTGGTGTTGCTTATCCATCCAGGCGACACTACAGACAGCGGTCTGCGATCACTGCGATTAACACAGGCATTTTGTGTATAAATGGTGGGAGCTTCGGCACAGCATCGATCCGCATGAGAAGGCAGACCCTTATGAATCACTCGAGCTTGATCAAAACCTACGTCATGATTCCCTGACAGTGTTTGTAGTACGACGGCGGAATCCCTCTTTAGCTTGAGAAGTTGATATGCTTCGTTATGAGAGAACCTTTTGTGCCTCTTGTGTTCGGTAACACATACTTTCAGTTGTCTGCTTGTCCCTTCACTGTAGTTAGCACTGCGATCACCGAAATTTGATTTCATAAACACAGTCTGTCTTATCATCCATAGAAACTGGATCTTTAGGAGGCATCACCAGTCGTTCTAAGGTATTGTGTAACCTAATTACGGTCAGGATAGCGTACTCAGAAATAACGGAGCGAATTTTTTCAGATGCTTGTTCACGATGTGGTATTTGCACAGTAGATTTGAAAGTTTTAGTTGTTTTGACCTCCTCTCTAGTTGACTTGCGCCTCATTGTATTATTAGTAAGCGCATCTGAATACTGATTGGCGGCTAGCATTTCTTTAATGTTGTCACCTGTTAAAGACCAGATTGAAAATCGTGAATGAAAACCAACGTTGAATTGAAACCGTGTATATCTTCGGGGTTTTTTCTCAACAGAGTTGGCTTCAGACTATATGTTATTTTTCGGTATCAACAATTTTTCCGTGTGAATTTTGCAAGCCCTAATAAGGCCTTCGATTTGCATACGTTTTCATGACTTCTAGCAAACAGTTTCGTTGTTTGATTGTTAACACAATATTCTGTGACACTACACTGTGGATGCCTAGAACAATTGTTTGCATGACATTATTGAATACCGCTGCAAAATACGCATACTGCATTTCGTTATGCAAAAATTAACGTAAGTCATACGTCTTGTGTACGACATTGTCTGTCAGTCTCGCCTACCACAGACTCAATTCTTTAGCTGTTTTACAGTGTTTTATTACACTAACTGTCTACGGAAAAGATCGCAGCCTTTTTCGCCACATCAAATTCTTTCCGTCGCCTGATTATATCAATTAGGATGCTGTCGTCTAGTTCATTACCGAGGAGGAACAGAGTGGAACCCTACCCGAACAGATACAAAAGATACATTACACACGCACGTCTGTGAACAGTCAATCATCTTTCAAATTGCTGTCACCGTGACCACCCTATTGAATCATCTGAAAGTTTCATGGTATTTCACTCACTATATACACCCCTACTGTATTTAGTAGACGCAATCAATGAGTCTCTTTTATGTCAGAAACAGACTGTAGTAACGCTGGAGGGTGTGAATGTCTTGAGTGAATTCGCTCCCAAGACCTGTGTTATCCTGACATGAACACAATTTGCTCAGTTGCCTAGATTTAATCAATCCCCTATTCATTTAGTGGACTTTAGTGCATACAGTTATGTCGTTACGTAACCTTTCGATCTGGATGCTTGTGAGTGTGTTGAAATTAATCCAGAGAAGCCTGGAGTTCAGTAAATGTTCGGACTAAAGTAGTGATCTCGATGTTCCTCTAATCGAGAAAGTATAATTCTTTTTTATTTCGTTAACTACTGTCTGCTGAGAGCATATGCTATATGTTTGTAAGATGGGAATGTTTAACTGGCAGTAATTCCTATCACATTGGACGTAGTGCTGGTCGATTCCGCAGCACTACGAGAGCGGTGATCGGGATAAACATTGCTGTTCCAGTGTATATATATCTGTGAAAATAAACAATGTGTTACTGAAAATAAAGAAGCAAATCTTTTTAAACGTCGTCAAATATCGATTTAAATATGGAGTTAAATTGGGTACAGATTTTTGTAATGACAGTAACGGTTTTATTTTATAAAACAGAACAATTTAGTCACATAGTAAAACACAAGTCTCGGCTACAAACCAATTTTACAAGTGATGAACCGTTGAACACGGAGAGCAAAGTTGATAAAATAAATTTTATTATGCTCACAGTTTCGGTTTACGAAATTGTACAGCAGTTCACTAAGCCGTTGGAACATAACTCTATTCTGGTTAGCTAATCAGAGTTTTACGGATTACCATCCAACAAAGGCGTTTTGTACAGGTAGCTTACCAATAACTACCCAGTGTTGAACATGTGATCGAACGTTTCTTGCTATCTGGACGAACCGATCAATCGGCTGCATATATTTCATCAGTCCCCAAATATTAACGCTCCATTTACGTGAGAGATCCAAATGGTGGTTCATAAATTTTTCTCAAATGTCGGCTTGGAGGAAATAATGATACCTAGATGAAATTGTCCCCATCTGATGCGGACACCACGAGAGCACTGAAAACATCGTTGAAATGGAGTTCATGAGCGGAAATTGAAGAAACAAGTATAACAATAGGTATGTATTTCTACCAATTAGGAGAATATCAAATAAAACCTCGTCAAGTACAAACCGTAGTCAACTCGCAGTTTTCAGGTAGCTTGTCATCTTTCCAACGGCAGTAAAAGGGAAGTATCAGTGGATAACCCCTATAAGGGTCTATACTTTGAATCAGGTGAACACGAAATTAGAAGGGTTCGTGAGCACCAGTGAACGCGTACCTGTTAATGAAGAATTCTTAGGAGATGGGAAGGTTGTCATCGTTAACGAACAGGCTAAGTTGACTAAAAATAAATGAATATTTACTTACCATGGGACCAGTGGGCGTAACTATTTGTGGCCTTTCGAAGTAATCAAAACCAAGTATCGAGTCTTACTAAATTCTGTCCTAGAACGAATTAAGGTTATATTTGTGATGATCGTAGGAACATATCGGATATCTTGCATTGTTTTGTTTTTGCCGTCATTGGATGAGTACTATTTTTCAACTGATCGATCTCTGAAGGGTGGAGAGATTTATAGTGCTCGGTCGTTTGGTTCACTCACATACTCCAGGAGATTCTTAGTGTTCTCTGTAAAACCCGGTGGCAGTTGTCATCATCCATCTCACTGATGTGTTGAGTACTTTCAGTACGTTTGACATCTGATGCGATTTTGGCTTCATTTAGGCAACTTATATGGTTCCATAACTAATCCAAACTATCTGCAATGGATATCGTTCCCCAAGCGCTTTCGTAAGTGCAATCACAAATGTATATGCCATAAAACGTTATCTTGATGGTTCAACTAATCAACACAGTAAAACATACCACGACGAATGTTATGCATAATATTAAGGAGCTACCAAGTGCTTTTTAATCCGACTTTTTATTCTTTATGACGTATTTTTTGGAACTGGCTGGGTCACAGGTTTTGATGACAGAATGTGGTACACCATATTCGGTCGCTTAGCTCGTTGGTCACAACATACTATTTTTACTTGTCTTTGAAGTTATAGTGTAGTCGAATAAGCGAATTGTTGTGTATACGTGCATATATGATATGCATCATCTCACTATAGCACAGGCGATTAATGGGGCGGTTTGCGGGCGGCAACGACTGAGCCGTAAGGAACATCGTAACTTTAACAATGTATCTGATATGTACCCGCCAGAATAGGAAATGTTATCATACTCCATCATAGACAATTCATATAATTTAACTTTGGGGCTCAGCCGTAGCTCTACCGTTTTCACTCCGTGCTTTTCCTTGTAATGACTGATTACTGATGGTTGATGAACTTGAACCCATGCGACTCAGGATATAAGACGCGAATTATTGAGTAGAATGATAGCAAGACAACCGGGCGGCAGATGAAAAGTATTTCACTTCTGAAGGACAGTTTCATACTGGCAATTCAGTCTCTTGTTTGGGAAGAATGCATGTTGGTAAATTACATTCATGCCTTAGTCTCATCGTAACCTTCGACGCTTGTAGCATTTCCTTCATCCCAAAGAAAATATACGTTTAACAAGTCCACGATGTGTAAGAGGTCACCCTGCTTTTGCTAACGTTATTCTGTCTACCATAAAATGGCATACACAAGCTTTGGATCACCGACATTTTCAAAAGGACATTTTTACAGGCGGGTTGGTTGTATATGAAGCTAGCGCGTAGATTTTTATGGGTGTAATGAATTGGCGGACGAATCTTGGGCTGACAAACTTAGCACTCCGACGCTTCGCGATAAGACAGCTTGCAATCACTTATTCAGATGAAACAATATTTTTTTCCTGTTGACACTTTTAGCTGAATAACAGAAGGAGAATTGATGTGGCAGGAAAAAAACCCATATGTATTTTTGGGACTTCTACTGTGAACATCAGATCACCATAGAAACGCAAAGTTGTGATCGTCAGACAACGTATATATCACTGGAAGAGCAACTGTCACCAATGCAGAGACAAACCAGACAGGTGGAACATAAATTATACGATTTGGGTGTGCGCAAAAAAAAAGTGGATGTATAGAATAACATTTTAATGAAATTAACAGGATGGGAACTACAGAATGAACGACGTTATTCAAAGTTTTGGTAGTATGACGTGAGAAGGGGTTAATGCACAGGTGGTACAATATTAAGATGACATCTTCATATAAGCGCAAGACTGATAAGTATACCAGACAAACCACTATTGTAGGGACGGTGTCGTCGAATCTTGCTGAGCTAAATAAACGAAGGAACTCCTAAGCAACTTAATAGTAACTACAACTGTTATATAAATTACAATTTCATTGGTGAGGTTGCATAAAAGCCATCGAGTGAAGGTCCACAAGAAACGACTAGCATGATCTCACCTTATGGTTTTTTCATAGACAAAGGTCGGGGTGTACAGTAGCTGTTTGTGAATTTTTTCTCCTCGATATATGTGGCTTAAATGCATTGGTGAATTGCAAAAAAGGTTTGCACACACCATTCACAATAGCCTTCAGTAACTAGCCAAACGAGAAGCATTGCTTTATAATAACTTATCCTGTTATGATGTTATGAACGTGGGCAGGAAAAATGTCAAACAGACAGTAACCTCAACAAGACCAATATGACGTTCTGTTTGTACAACAGACTATTAGGTAGATCCTATTTCTGGCAGTCGGTGACGAAGGTGTTCGCTTGTGGACGTCAGCGATGCGAACCTGAAGCCGTTATTGTAAATTCCGTTTTGTTGGGTTTGGTAACTGTTTATAACAACTTCGAAACTAATGTTTGTGATGGACTGTCTGTTTCGGCCTACAGATCTTACTTATTACTCCCAAGGTTGAACACATCTGGATGTCCATCTGCTCACGTTTACCTGCGCAGAAGTGACTACGATAGACTGTCAAGTTAACATTTTAGAGAAAACTATATATCACAGAAACCATACCATGTTTGTACTTCAATGAAAGTACAAGTAGCTTATTTTGATATGAGTATCTTCAGATTTTCCATCTTTATGGAATCTTACTATGAATATTCGATCGTTGTCGTGAGATACTCATGTTTTTTCTCAATTTGTTCTCTATCAACTTACTACTGTTTATTGAGACGGCAAGAAGACATACATTGCGAGATGCAAGCATTTCGTTTATTCCCATCAGTCGATTACATGAAACGTTCCGTTATATAGGTTAAGCGCATGGTGACAAAATAGTGAAATGAACGAACATCAACATGGGAGTGGGTCAGTATGCTAACACTCGAACAGAAACCCGGCGTCTTCGATCGCGAAACCCTTAGTTGCAACAGGTCATGTGGTTGACCCTGTCACTTAGTTCATGGTCCTATTGCGAAACCGCAACCCTAGGCTGTTGGCGTTCTCTGAGGCATTGTCGATCAAGCGTCACGCACCGGTCCTCTGTTGGCAAAAGGTACGGACGCAAACAATTTTGTTACCGTGGCAGTGAACCCAGACTACTCCCATGTTGATGTTCGTTCATTTCACTATTTTGTCACCATGCCTTTAACCTATATAACTGAATATTTTATGTATTCGACTGATGAGAATAAACGAAATGCTTGCACCTCGCAATGTATGTCTTCTTGCCGTCTTAATGAACTAGATAAAGGGAACTGAATGTTTCAAATTACTACTGTTTGTTTTGCTGAATGAAAAGCCAATCACAAAATAAACTCTTTGGAATCTGTGTACTTTGAACAGCGACAACCAGTCTTCTTTTGCTAAACAGCTCTCGTTGTATTCATTTGTTATCATTTGATTCATTTAATAATTATTGTATTTTGCCACTAAATACTTTGCATATTGCCGGTTAGATTCTAGTCTGACGTTAGCTTTTGTTCAGCTAACACTCGATCAGCATCAGTTCACTCGAGAGGCTCACTTTATCCGAAACAAATTATGTACCGTACTTTCAAGTTTTACTTGCGCCATTCTGGGAGGATAAGGAGGCACTTCTTGCTGATATTGCGCTGCAATTCAATGATTCTCACACAGAAAGTTTAAGATCTGTCTCGATGTTGAATACTGTGAATTCACAGTGGATATGAAGCCCAGTCCAACCCACCCGTAACATTAGTATACAATGGATAATGCTACTGTATGGAGAGGAAAGACAGCATCAAGTGAAGAAAGTTCGTTTTACTTATGTTAAGTCGGTGCATTGAGAATATCCATGAAACACTTTGTTAGAAGCAAATGACCCTGATTCGTTTAACGTGAAATACAGTGGGTTTAATCAACACGTATCAGCACATCATATACTGGACTAATATTTAAGAATATGACAATATAATTCAGTACCGCCAAAAAATTGGGGTACAGGAAAATCGGCGAGTGAGAAATGAACGATATTACACAGGGCTTGTTCGTGGTGCTCACTATCGAGAATCCTGTGTATCCACTTGAAATTACAGCTAACCGAAAGCCTTGAATATGTGCTTTACCACGTCGGCTGAGTGGAGCAGATTTACTTTTTTTTTCTCTCAAAAGTGCATTGTGTTGCCTAGACAAACATTAAGCAAGCAAGCTTTAGATAAGTCTTTGTTATCCACATGGATGATAATCCAGTAGTATTGCACGGATGCTAGCATTTGTCTACCGGTGACGAATTACAGACTGCCATTAACTTTTCAAACATAGGAACTGAAGAAACTTGATTTTTGCGCTATCAACTTTTGGACTAGGAAGACCTGAATTGTTATACATTTCGAACTAAATGATCGCATTTTTTAATTTGATAGCAAGTGTCGCCTAACACCATCTTATGCTGGTTGAGATTACGTGAAGATGCTATTTGTCAAAAACACAACCACTTTAAGCAGCTTGCGTTAAGTAAAGGTATTCAAATTGATCTGAACGGTACCGATTGTGTAAATAGATAAGGAATAAAATTTCGATACCCCCGAATGTTTCTCTATCTACAGCATTTCCAGATTGGAAAATGTTTGTAATTTCTATTTGTTGACGGTAAACTAGTTTTCGGGTCTAACACTTTCGAAACTTTCGTGCTGAACTGGTTGGAAACTGTCAATCGTTTGCATCCACCTGTTGATAGATAAACAAAATGTTATCCCATCAGAAAAGCTTTAATTCATTCTTGACACTTGGAATTGTGTTTTGCAACACTGAGATGGAAAAGTTGATCCTACCATTCACGCAAAACAAATTGCTCACACCTACACACGAGAATTTTCACCGTTTTATGCCGTTGGTGTGCGTTTGATAATCACTCAGTTTCCGATTAAAAACTGTTTTCTAAATATTTATTTGGTTAAGGTTGATCAAACACGTAAATGCGCTTCTGTAATTTCCTAGTTTAATACTAAACCTGATTAACTCCAGATTGTCTGCTTGTGTTGGGATAAGTCAACGTAGGGGCGTTGCCTCCGCTGCCAAACAGCAGCAGAAATGGAACTGTCGATAACGAAAGGAAAGTTGAACCTCATTTTCAAAAATGGGAATTTACAGTTCAGTCAACAGCGAACATTGATGACTGACCAGATTACTTGGGCACACAATTGTAACTGTTAACAGCTATTGTATTACAAAATAATGGAATGCGTGGTTATATTTCAGTCTCCATTAGTAATCTCTGTATTCATCCAAGCTATTCGGACTGGAGAGGGCTCACAGGTTTTGGGCAAATGGGATTATCTATTGAGCAGTTTAGATACTTAGTAAATAAAACTTTCTCAACGAAGAGAATAGGGTTCGTTAGCAACCATAGGAATGTTGAATGACAGTGTGTTAGAACGAAAACTCAATACCTCTGTAGTACCCTGCCATAACCATACGATTGGACGATTGTCACTTTATCTGCCAAAATTGCTACCCATTTTTCGCACTCTCTTAACGCCTTGTTTGAATCACTGCTCCAACATTTGCTGTTGTTGAAAAGAAGTTATTGCTGTTCGATTCCACCCTGCTGAAAACCAGAAACAGTCATTCGAAAAATATCATCATTAAATTAATTATACCAAGTCGAATTCACATGAATTCAACACTACACTGTTTGGTTGTAGACCTACCGGAGAAGGCAAAAAAGAAACACTGAATTAGGGTTTCAACAAAACAAATTAAGAACAATCAAGCGTTTCCTATTCACTCAGCAATACCAAATTTATAATGACGAATCGGTTTTATTAGTAAGCAAACGGAGATAGGTAGGTGGGTGAGCAGTCACTTGGTTAGAATAGTTCACTAAGTCCAAGGAAGGGTCAGGTTCACCTACAGGTGCTTTTGGACATGAAGAGTTGAATTGAGTCGATTGACTGTGGTCATCTTAGCAACCCGCAAGAATCTTGGATTACAACGAAGTAACAAGATTCGGAATGCACGATCGATAGCACGATCGATTGGGTGACTTGTGTTCTAGACGTTTCTAGTAAGTGTATCAACTGGTTTTCTTTCATTTTTCACCGTTCATCGGTAACATGGACTTCTGCCCTTATTAGTGCACGTTTCTTCGCTCTGGAGATCAAGCATCTGTCGGTTCTGTTTACATAGCTTTCTCCACAGTTACATAAAATTTAATGAAACGCAGTGTAGTGTGGCGTCGGTGATCTTACCTTCTTTGATTGGAATCAATGGTAGCTTTTGATTTCGATTATACAGAAGTCAGCTGCATTAAACATTGTCTTAAGTGAATTTCTCAACCGTGGTGTTGTTGGATGCATTACGTGATCAGTCCTAACTAGAAGCTGTGCCTAGGCTCTCATTAGTGTAGAGTGACCACCACTTTGAACGATGTTTTGTCCATCATATTTTTCTATGTACATTTTGAGCACAACCATTTGATTGTGTAACAGAATCGATCAGTTCTCATACGGAAATCATACTCTGTCGAATGAAGATTCGAATTGCCCGTATGAACAGTGTACACTAGCGTTCATTTATATCTGACCGGTGTGAAGCAGCTGACGTTTAAGTATCTGTCGGATCCCGTGGATTTTCTGTAGAACGCTGTTTTCATAGAGCCACATTCTCGGCGTTTTATGAGTGCCTTGAAATAACAGGCAGTTACTGACATCAGATTCACATGTAATCTTCTAATTAGAGGCAGCTAGTCACGCATTGCACCAGCCAATCTATTGTTTGTTAAGGTGGACTTACATATCGTTGACATGATGTTTGTAATATGACAAACCTGCTATCTCGGTGGCTCTTGCTTAGTTTTTAGTATGAAAGAGTCTTCTAAGTTGAAGTCAAGTTCATGGTATGACTGCTCAAGGAAACGAAAACAGATATTCTTAGTGCACAGCGGTGAACTTTCTTCAGTATATCGGGCGGAAGTGGCAATATAACGTGATTTACTTCAGCGAGCTGACAGATATAATGAATTGTTTCGTGTAGCGGGACATTTGTGGCTAGTGACTGCACACCCGCAAAACACACCAGCACATTAACAAAATTACGTTTGTCTAAATCACTGATCAACTCGAAGGAATCTCTAGTGGGATGTGCCTGAATTGTTCGTTTTAGTGGAGTTGGATTATCGCTTAGCCGGGATGCCAGCTTATGGTGCGGCGGATTTGTCACTGCAATTAATGTCTTAAGCGGCAACCCGGGTGTTAAACTTGGGTACTGACGATCCCCGTAGTTTAAGAGATAACATTACCATATCAATAAATCGCGACCGTGCTGATGAGTCGATATGAAATGTTCGCAACTACCGCTTTTCCAGTTCTGAACGTTTTGTTCAAAGTTCTGAAAAGAACAAATGTAGCGAGGACATCCAGTCGTACTCTACTACTCACACTAATAATCGGTCATTAGGTATGAGTGTGTATTTGGGTATTGAAACAACCGGGGAAAATACAATAAGAAACATTGGAGTCCACTTTAGCATGTAGTGGTGTTTTCCTTGGTATATAAACTGAGCACTGACAACCGTAGCAACCGTGATTTTCTTGGATTAGTGTTATTTGCAAATGTATGTTTATTTCGCGCGAAAATTCCCAGTGTAGTCATGAAAAATACTGTGTAGCGAACAAGCTCGTTTTCAGTGATTCATCATCTCCCCCGCGTTGGGGTGCTCCGCCGGGTGTTTGAATACTCGCGCCTCTGGTCTGACAATCCACCACACTAGCCATGAGGTGAATGTGACCTAGTGATTCCCGGGTTTGCGAAAACAAGTCACCAGTTGGTCTGAATGACTGTGGATTCAGGTTTTTTCTTATTAATGTGCACATTATGAAATGTCAAGTGAAACAATTACTAGTATTCATTAAGAGTCACCTGAAAGATGTTAGTCATGACGTCATCGTCAACACTAAACTGCATTACTTACCCCGATCATGTGGTTCTTCAGTCTGTACATAGCCCTAACAGCAAAACGAGTCTGAATAGAGACACTAAAGTTTGTTCAAAATGTCTAGATTCGTGCAGTGAGAGCAGTCGGTTGCGAGTTACCCTGTTTTGTCCAAGCAAGCGACAAGTCCTCGAAGGTTTATCTCGAAAAACGATCTGACCTTGAAGTCAAACCTTCAGAATATTCGCACTAATGTTAGGTTTGACAGAAAGAAAGTCTAACAGACCGAGAATGAACATTCAGCTGTTAAACGTAAAAGAAACTAGGATATTCCTTGCGACAATCCATATACAGTAGTCAATCACAGTTTGTTATATGGTGTTTGTGAACATTTCCAAAAAGATTCACCTAAACACAATCAAACGAACTGTAAATACAGCACGTGTTCTAGTGGTAACTTTGTTCTCTGTCTACACTCTCGATAATATAAAATGATCTCCAGGTGATTTTCCGGCAGTAAAGTCTACCTACAGAACAGTTTGAACAAATTTTCTCTGTTCCAAAACCGGAATGATCAAATAAACAACACACCGGTACAGTGTGAATCAAATGTAAGACTATTTTTAAAGACATCGCACAAACTCGTTTACACCACACACACAAACACACAAAATAATTGTACCGATCTGGCTAACAGGGTACAGGAAGACTGGTTGTTTAAAGTAGCGGGGAAATCCGAATATCAGGACGATGCGATTTTCGTTACATCACTATGAGAAAAAAACAATCTACTTTCATACACACGTTGGCCTTTTCATTACCTAGACAATGAGTACTTGAGTTGACAAGGGTTGTGCTGGTTTCAGACACCGAACCATAAACTTTCGTGTGCTAGACAAGTTGTGATCAGGTTTATATCTCACGTGAACTAGGGCAATAAAAGACCACGTGCTTCACCATAATGACGCTCTGTATAGTCTGGTATGTTAGTACTTATACGCTTTAGAAATGAAAGTTTTAAAGTCTGTGACGGTTTTGTGGTAATTTTTGAAGAGTGTGATTGTGAACAGAGAAGTCGGAAACAGTTTTTCTGACGATGCATCTCTCGAGTACATTTCACTGCATCTCATCAGGTACATACCACAGTCTGTGGGTTCATATAACGTCGCGGATGCTCATTTTTACCGACCGAACACAGTTTTGGAAATTCTGTAGATTATGTATCAGAAAAAAGCGCCATTTATGGCGTTTAACTCGTCAAGATAGCCATTGTCAGTGGATTAACTTCGGAATAGAATGCACGAAAACGGTTAGCAAACCCTTCATGTATTAAGCTTATCGAAGAGCACTTTCCGACTAGTTTAATCATGCTGTAAACAGTTACGTCTCATTATTCTAACATC
>LUCH01000007.1:400548-427600 GCA_013368495.1 Paragonimus heterotremus | reverse complement strand
AGATTATTAGGTCATTCTTTCACTAATCATTCGGATGAGACCCAGTTGAAAAGCAACTGAGAAATCCTGCCGGAACATTCGGTCATCTGGATCATTTGGTGGATTCCATCTGTGACTGTGGAACAGGTGGGTAACAGAGTTCAAATGTGAAATTTTTGAGCTCCCGGCATGGCTTCGCAGCTCAGCTGGTAGAGCTCTTGCTGTGAGTGAGCATGTCGTTTCTGTCGCTAGTTCGAATCCACCTCAAGCCCTGATTTTTCATAATTGGGTCTCACCTAACCTATAGTTGGCCTGATCATACCATCACAACGCAACCGACTGTTGTTATGTGTTTATGATAACGTGCAACAGCCCCGTTAGTAATTAATCGTGTCTACGATGGAAATCGACCCTTTTGAGTCAGAGCTACTTCCGTAACTTGCATGCTACACTAAACTTTCCAAAGTAGCAATCTCTAGAAATACTTCATTGCAAGTTAACAGATTGTCGGAATTCATCTCAGTTGAATAATCTTTCGATACCCATCTCTTAAATTTCACAACACAGCTCGAAAATCAAATTGTTTACAAACTGTAAGTTTTTCACCCAAATCCAATTGGATCTCAAAGGGATGGAGGACGTGACAACATGTGACAAATTTTGAGATAACTCTTGTTGATTTTGATGAGATTCCAAAATCACGTTTTCCACACACGGGCACATGGAATCAACTGTTCTTAACTTGATAATGAAAATGTCACTTTTAGAATAAATGAAACCTCTACCCAATTATGGTTTATCTTTCATGCACGTGACCACTTTGACTGATGACAATAAATCTAAATAAATACGATCATATTACACGCCCGTAAAAACGTAACCGGTTTTTCTGTGGACGGTTCGAACTCTTTTTGCGAGGTATTTGTTTTTCGAGCAAAGATCCCAGTTGAAATACAATGGAATAGTAGTTCGCATAGCGTCAGTTTGGTTAACAAACCAATTTTACAAATGCAAACGTGCATTGGTCAAAGTGTCTTTTATTTTGTGACTGCTTCAAATATCAAACTTTGTATGTTGATTACACCACTAGTTCACAAACTGTTCATTTTCCTGGCGTTCTTACTCCGTTATGAGATTGTCCGTTTACACCATTCACTTGATCACCTAATTGTACGATTTCCTTACTCGTCTCATTGAGCGCAGTAGATATATTACTCACAGACAATTGTTGATAAACACTGATCGAACTTGGTGATTTTGTCACACCGTGCTAGAACAGAGTCTAATGGTTATACTTATGTTCACTTCACATCCATGATAACCGGTATTCACAGTCTGACGTTGGTTCAAAAATGTTCCATTAGTCAGCCCTAACAAGATGGCCAGTCCAAGTTCCAATTATTTCTATTGGCTTTCGGGAAGGTGACACCTTTGATCAACTATGAGTTGTGTTCAAAGTATACCAATAAGCATTCTCGGCATAGTCTCAGTACCGGTTTTTGTCACCTACAGTTACATTTGTTACTTATGAAACTAGTCCGGCTACCTAAATCCATTATGCCGCAGATCTGGATGAGGTGTGCCCGCTGTGGTGAGACTTAATCATATCACTGTTTGTCGAAACGCTGACGTAATATTAAATTTGGCAGTGGGATAATCCAACGGTGCTTTGGGAAACATTACCTGAATTGGACAAACAGTCTTAAGGTCATGGTTTCGTTATGAACCAATTTGTTGGTTTCATATTGGACCAGTCGGATTATACCTCATGGCGCTGTATGCGCTAGTGATACCAGCCTGACTTCATTAATAGTAATGTGCACCCATAAATCCATATTCTTATACCATAACTAAAAGTTGCCTGCTGTACTCAATCCGCGGCTTTTGCTTCTTATTGCTTTCACTAAGAGTGTGAATTGAAATTTGATTCCTAGGACTATTCAAACTTCACAATTCTGCCAATCGCACTCGCCCGTTACGGAGACCATTCATTAAATTGACTGAAGAAGTAAACAGGCAAATTTTGTAGAAGGTGGATAACCTTTTGACATATACTCTACGATAATCTGTAAACAACCTTACATCTTACGTAATGTATGTATAATTTTGAATTGAAATGACGAGTAATATCAGAAATTTTGCTGACAGCCTACTGCATTGTAGCAGACTGCAATCTCGTGTCCATTGTTAATAAGCCACGGGCTACTTAGAAGATAATAAATCATTTTCTGCTGCCATTTTGAGATTCTTAACATCTACTGAGTAGGTGATCCGGTGTGATATATTTGCAGAGAACCGTTGATCTAAGTACATCAAAGAGACTTTCTGGTTACATCAGTAATGCTGTGCAACCAGGAATTGACCGGACGGACAGTATCCGGACGGATGTTTTACACCAACCCTCTCACTAGTTACCGAAGGCGCCTCATTCCTTCTAGACAAAAAAGTAACAAAAATGATAGTTTTAGGATTACCAAGTAAAATGAAATATTTCTTCCACTTTGAGTTGTGAATCAGTGTATTCCAGCTAATCGTCATTTGTGTATATGGTTTCAACGTGAGCCCCTATTGTCAAGTTGTGAACATCATAGTTAAAATAAATGCTATTTGAATCAGCCTGAATACATCCAGCTGTATGGTTTGCCCATCTTATTAATCAGTACAGACTCTGTGCGTTAAATTCATGTTTAACAGGTCAGCCCCAAGAATGGATTAGAAGAACCTAGTTGGCACCCACTGTAAGCAAGACGGTAGATCAATCAAATATTGGTGATATGTATTCGAGCAGTTGATTCTGATACATTGAACCCGCACACCCCTTGTCTACTCAGAGCTTTTGCATTTGGAGAGAACTTTCATCAAGCAGACTTCACCTGGGACCCTATAATTGGGGGTTTCTCTACGTTAACCCAGTCAGTACTGGAAATTCTAGCCACGATCGAGAGATTAATTGCGTCCCTCACTCTCATGTGATACCTGTGTTGATCAAAGAGTACATGATTTCACATAAGGCACAAATGACTTATCAAAACTAGACGGTGGGTCACATTTGTCCTTAAGGTATATTCATATTCTCTAAATTGTCCGACAGGGAACAAACTAACTGTCCTCCTACAAGGAATCGGGGACCAGAAGAGAAAGACTTACCATTAAATTTTAAATCAAAAGTCACTCTACTTGCCGAACGACGGTTTTAGTACCCTTCATAACATGGGGTATAATTCATCCGCGCTAACAGTTGTTTGAGTCTTCCTCGTTTAGACAGACTTTTCATCCACATTGTTTATCTGAACACCAAATTTTCCATAAAATCTGCCCGACGTTCAAGTTAAACGAACAGAATGCCCAAGTGTATTTTACAGACTGAAAACAACTTGCTATAATCCCATAACGGTTGTTCAGTGGTGATGTATTGTTTGTTTATGGAAAGTGACATGCTTAGATAAATCCAATCAGCATTTAAGTGGAAGCGCTGAACTGATCAGACAAAATGTGAGCAACAGAGTCTGTCACTTGTTTATACAATCCAGGTTCAGTTGATTGGATAACTTGTTATTGTTGTTTTTACTGTTCCGCCATCTGTCCAGATCAAGAGAATCACAACATCTGACTGCCAAATGTTGTCTAGGAAGCCGTTTTGCAAAACACCCATTACTGTCAAGCATGCAGAATGTTCAAGTGGATAGACATTGTACGAATACATCCATTTTGTAAAAGGATAAAACAGGCGAAAAACCTGTTCTCTTGGAATGATAGAATGCTGTAAAATGATTTGATACAACTTGACTTTCCAGAAGTTCGACAAAATTTACAGCATCCGCTAAGGTTGTTGTTTATTTCATGATGTCTATATAAAAAATATTTCCGTAGGTGTGATTTCACAATTAAGGCATTTGAACATTCCAGGTACCATCTATTTGCATTTTGATTGTATAAACAGAACTACTTCCAAAAACAGGGGGCAAAAACACCAGACCATACGATTTGTTACCTGACAAATTTCACTTCATTTCATCAGGGGAACACTCCAGTTTGGATGTTTACATAAACACACACGGCTGACAGCATCCGAGACGGATTAGCCCGTGACAACGACCGAAGCCAAAGGACGCCTGCACTTCAAAGCATCATCCCAAGTGGCTTACGCTGCATCAATTGCGGTTCCACTCACACACCACGTATCCAGCAGTCGACGACTGCCTCAGTCCGATGAGGCTGCTGCTGAACCCAGGCTGCAACCACTGCTGCCTAAACAGAAATACATGGTGGTCATTCTGAAATCACCGTGGTAAATGAACAGTTTCACTGCTCAGGTGTGCGTGAGCAAGTGGTGTGTTTGCCTGATTTTGTATTTCTCTTCACTAACCTTGTTTGACTTTGTTACGCAAACACCAACACTACAGTATGCACCAGATGAAATGCAATGAAATTTGCCAGGCAACAAATCGTGCAGTCTGATGTCTTTGACTTCTGTTTTCAAATTTTGTTTTGGGAGTCAAGTTTTTCAAATCTGTTTTTTCCAGTGAACATAGAATCCCTTAGATATATAGACTGACGATGGTTAATAACTGTCATATTGGAAATCATTGTAATCAAATCATATTCAAATTCTTTCTGTGGCTGTGGCGATGCCATTTGTTATTCCACAAGCAGAGTTACTTGACATCTTATGTTGGTCTGTTCTGTTTCCAACCGGTGTAGTTTTTTATTGCCAATCAACTCGTAGTCAGACAGACTTTATCCTAGCCTGGTGAGTCGTGGACTTTTTTCTACGTCGCAGACACTTATTTTTATTGACCGAACACACTTTTGGAAATTCTGTGGATTGTATATCAGAAAAAGGCCTCATTTATTGTATCTAACTCGTCAAGATAGCCATTGTCAGTGGATTAACTTCGGAATAGAATGCACAGAAACAGTTAGCAAACCCTTTATGTATTAAGCCATGTATTAAACTTATCAAATAACACTTTCTGACTAGTTTAATCATGCTGTAAACAGTTACGTCTCATTATTCTAACATCCACATAGTCCTTGTATAGTCGGTAGATGATATTAAATATATCGCCATAGTAGATATCAATTTCTTATATCCGATAACCATCTCACCATATACTTATTCGACCATCTTTAACCAATATTGTAAGAACTAGCAATAGTCCTCAGATCCAACGACGAACCATACTTCCCTTATGTTATTCACGCGACCGTAGTATGCCAGTTTCACACCGAACTACCCACAGTCCTCTAGTCAAGTTTGTCCAGTCATGTATACCTTAGTGAACGTACGACGTAGAATTTTCTGACCGAGGGATGGCTGAGAAATTGGTCTAACTGTTATCGACCAGAAAGCTTAGGAATGTATTTAAGGGGTAGCGTCTTCTTCAGGTTGAGCATATTCAACCACCTTCGACTATTCGGTTTCTACTTGTGATTGTTGCATCAGACAGTGCGACTTGGCAACAAATAGCGCATCCATCTTGAGAAGCTTGTTCAGACGGTCAGCCACCACATGAAACCTGAAGACCGGGCAGTAGACAGTAACCTATGAAGTGATTTTTTTAAAATATTCTCTATACTTTCGACCTTCAATCAGAAAGGACACTAACTATCATCTGTGATGTAGGCCATATTGTGCTAAGTGGCTGTTGTAAACGACATTGGTTGATATACGCGTTCAAGTGTCGTGAATATGTCCATTCCTGCGGAGAAATGTGCAGCTATGCATTAGTTAGTTCTTATATGTATTGCAGTTCGTATGTTGCATATCTACAGACGACAATACTTAAACAGACCAATTTACGTGCCTTCAGAATCTTAGTGCGTTAATCTGGGGAAAGTTGTTAGGCCTATACTTTTTTCTTGGGGGTCAGAGATTTTTCTTCCTGATCCAAATAGATTCTACTGAGTTTGCATTCACATCGGACTGTCATGAGTTTCATAGCAGACAAACTGCATGAGTCAACAGTTTGTGCACACGCAGTGCTAGACGACAAGTATTGATTATTGCTGCCTCGCGGAATTGAAACGATTTATGATTCCGGTTGCACAATACTACCTGAAACTAAGTGGCGGGGTCGACAACGTGATCCGTTCTCATGACATGGACTTCGGTCCACTCGTTCTGTTAACACCGTCTATTGCGTCACTAGGTGCATTAACCACTCAGACGTGTATCACTGTTTCTGCAGTTTTCAGTTCAGTCCCTCCGGTAGGTTGTATCACCAAAAGAACGAAGTAGCAATGGGTTCACCAATAGGCCCTTTATTAGCCGATATTTTTACGACGAAGCATGAAAGTAGTTCACTAGCAGATCACACAAAGTCGTTAGCTCTTTGTAAATGTTACGTTGACGATTTCATCTGCATGACAGATAAATCTCCATGTCTGAATGAAACACTGATGAATTTCGACTGTGCCTACAAGAATATTCGCTTCACTCTGGAACCCGACTCATAAGTATGTATAACTTTTTAGACGTGCGCATGTCACATCGTGAGGACGGCGTAATACAATATTAGGTATATCGCAAAGCAATCTGGTCAGGACAGTATACCAACTTTACTAGCTTTATACCTTTGAGACGAAAAAAGGATTTAGTCCGGTGCTTACTAGATAAAGTCATGAAAATCTGCACAAATGACACCGTAGAGGAAGAAAAGCAGTTCATATTTAACATGATCCCTGAAAATGGCTATCCAGAACAGTTTATAGCAAAACACGTGATAACTAACACAAATTCAGACATATCGCACACTGTAGACAAAAAATCAATCTATATGCCGTTGCCTTTCAAAGACGATAGCAATGATGAATATATGACCAGGAGACTTAGCGTAGCACTTAAAAGAACCTATTTCGATGTTCAATTATTTTTGCGATTTATCGTCACACCAGTTTTGCATCCGCAGTTAAAAGATACACTCTCTCTTTCTGTGTTTACCATTTAGTTTGTTCCCTTGGAAAAAACTACATAGGCCTCACAACAAGGCTGTTATCTGAGCGCATGAGAGAGCATCATCCGACGTGGCTAGCTAGAGGATCGATAAAGGCTTGCTCCTCTGCGGTCGCTGCACGCTTGGTCAAATCGAACCATCTGCTTAACCCGGCTGATTATTTCTAGCCGATCTATCGAGTCTGTGGAGCGCAGTCGAAGTGGGTCAAAGGTCGTTTATTAGCCATTGCATTTCGCTCACACTCACCGCGTTATGCCCACAAAAACATCTGATAAAAACATTGTACCTCCCGTGGCCATGTATCAATAGCCCGGCTAGATCTGTTACGCGGGACTGCCGATTTGCCAAAAGAAACTCTACAACCCAAATTACCAGCGTTACATAATTTCATTTCATGAGTGTGAGTGACCTGACATTGGTTATTACCATCTCTCATTCTAATAATGTACTACCCCTATCGAACCCGTAGGAATATGTTGTATTTAGCCTGATAATGAAACACTGAAAACAAGCATGTTTGCTGCATGCTTCTTCTCATGACTAAACCGGGCATATTCACGGTAATTAGACATGTGTCCAGCCATTGTTTGTTGTAGGTATTCATCTGTTCTTCCGATGCAGTCGTCACCCCGACTGTAGGTAAACTGGTAGATTACACACGAGACAGAACATTTTGGTGGCTAGTGATTATGAACAAACTGAACAACAGTCCTAGTTATAAGTACCAAAGAGAATTCAGGCGCAAGGTATGTGCGACTTATTACGGACTATGATTTTTGACTTACATTGGCTGTAGGCCAGTTTTTGAGGTCAAAATTCCCCTCGATTGACCCAGCCGCACTATACCCCGTGAACCCATCTAACCAGACTCCTGTTATCGTTATTCACACAAACCGCGTCTAAAAGTACTAATGTCTCCTTAAGTCACTGAACCTCACTCATCTGCCCACAAACCTATTGTTATCTGTCACTCTCACCCTCCCCACCCTTGTGAATACGACCTTCCTATGGACCGCCGTGAAACTGTCGCTGACTAATCGGTCTGCCTGAAGGACGGCTATTTAGACACACATTTGACCGATCCGATCGCATTTCGTCGGTTCGTCACTGCCTGTCGATCGCCTGTGCTTGTACTTGTTGTGTCTTTTGGACCCTTGACGGCCTATTGCGGCCAACCATTGTACCTTATTCCACGAACGCAAACGATTTGAGGTTTGTTCTTTGTAATTGATTATACTGTTTCTTCAGAGCAGAAAGAAGACATGTTGCGATATGTTAACATTTCATTTACTCTCATCAGCCGCAAACATAAAACATGCCAGTTATATACATCAAACAAATGAAGACAAACAGGGAACTAGACAAGCCTACAAGAACACCAATTATTATGTAATCACGACCACGACAACCCGATAGGTTGTCTCAACCACTTTTGTGCACACAGCGTCGGCTGGTAAGTTCGGATTAGCATCGCTTTACAGAAAGCTAACAACTTAGGGTTTCGATTGCGCAACAATATCTTGAATGAGTTAACTGGGTCAACTTGGTGACATGTCAGTAGTAACACGGTTTCCAGCGACTTGACGTGGTTCTGGTATTTGGCGTCGTTGGTTATACGTGCGTCACTCAACGTTCGTCAGACGAACGTACATTGGCTATAATATATTACTATTTTGTTCGTTCTCATCAGTCACGAACACAACGCATACCATTTATATACATTATACAGATAAGGACGAACAGAACTACAAAGGCCTATAAGTACACCAGTACAGCAAACCAGTAGCTTGCCTCAACCCCTTTTGTGCACATAACATAGGCTGGTAAGTTCGGAAAAGCATCCCTTCGCAGAAAGCCAGTAACTTCGCGTTCGGATTGCACAACAGTATCTTGAATGAGTTTACTGAGTCAACTTAATGACCTGTCGTCGCGAGGTGTATAGCAGTTGATGACGTTGGATATAGAGTGGTCAGTTTACCAAGCTGAGATTGTTGCGTAACCATCTGATTCAACCATTTCGGGATGTGTTCAGAGACTTGTTGTGACTCGTCGTTACACAGACATATTCGAAGCTCAGTGTAGCAAGTTGAAACCAATCGGCACGGAGACATCGCGAATGAGAGATGCTTCAAAATGCACAAGGATGGTGCATATCTAAGTCCGATCTTGCCCACGAACAGCCCTGTTTACAATAAAGTTGCTCATTGACTAGTGGATGTTTTGTATTCTTTCCGCGAGATTCTATACCCACATCAATAGAGGAACTCCTCCGAATTAACTGAAATATTAAAACACATTTCGGTGAGTACTCAAGTAGTGTATTCCATGTATAGTGCTCCTGTTTTACGCACCAGCCTCAACTTAGTGAACTGACAACTCCAAATACAATATTTGTGGTAAGAGTCAAAATATTATCTACGTATCGCTTATGGAAGACAGTACCATCTATAACACCAGACGGTTGTAATTCAGTCATTCCTAAATATGTATCTGCTAGTGTTATGTCCAATGGACTACATTGTTACACCATCAATCTTTTTTGTAAGATTTTCCCGAAAACTCGAAACGGAATCAAGGGGATGCGGTGTTTTACAGAATTTGACGTTGAACGTATCCGTCAACGCCAAAAGCTTGCGTGATGCATCTGTTAACATTCGTAACAAACCACAGCTTTGTACCAAAATTGATGGCTTATTCTCAGTTATTCATTCATCTCACATCTGATAAACATGCCCTTGACTTAAACTGATTCATTACGCACGCATTTTACTATCAATGCAAAAGTCATGTAGACTGATATCCATGTAAATCATGGGTTGACGTGTGATCTGACATTTTCGGTTCAGGCCGCATGCACACCTTCTGCTGAGCCATTTCTCACCTTCACTCACAATACACATAGAAACAAATCTCCCATTATTAGTTATAAGATGTTCGGCATCCATTCCCAAACTATCAGGATTAGATTGGTATCAACGACGTAGGGGATCGCAACCAGTCTTTAGAGCCTCAGCTGTGCAGCCAAAGGAAATTCCTACATGTCAGCTACAGGTCAACCGTCTGAACCCCATTCATCCAGTTAACGCGTTGTCACAAGCCGGAAGTGTTTTATCTAAATACAGCACATCCAAAAACACAATCAAAACAACCACCAGCCAGCTAGACCGTCAACTACACGTTTGTCGTGACTTTTACCATGACGCCTGATCCTATTTCCGTTCTATATACAAGTCTAATTGATATCATGTAATTGTACACGCCCGATTAGTATTACGAAAAACAGTCGTTTCCCACTTTTAACTGGAATATTCAGAAGACACGCTGTTCAGATTCCTACAGAAAACCGTTGAACTCCATTGCACACACATATTTGGAATAGGTCACACATGCAGATTATCGCTCACATGTCTCAGGGATAAATTGTTAGGGACTGGTTTGGCATTCCCGTGATCGAGCCTAAGACTGGGTTTATTAATCACGCGTATGCAACCTTATGCTTAGTGGAAACGATAGATCAAAATTCCTCACAAACGGATTTGTCGCCTCTTGTGTATTTTGAGAGATCGATGTTTACGATAGTTGCGTTTTGCTGTTTCTGCCTGACGAGATTTTTTTCACTTCAATCTACAGCGTGTCTCCCTGCTGGAAAAAGGTGATGCAACAAAACTTCCAGGCACACAGAACTTCCCTTGGTGAGTTTGCTTCTCTTCGAAGGCTTCTTCTCCATAGGAGTGCTATTGAGGGAAGCGCTGATAAATTCAGCCGCTCTTTACTTGAAGAACTTTAGATCCTCCAGTTAATCTCTTACTGAAATTTTTCACTAATTCAGAAGATTACTGTTATAAATTTTCCATTATTAACATATAACGGGCCCGCACTACAAACCGCGTTGAAATAAATACTGGCCAGCAGTTAGATAGTAGCCATGTTGTCGAAGAAACATCTCGTAAAAGTCATGATGTTTAATGCAGGTTGTACGTTTTACATACTAGGATTTATATCTGGGGTTTGAAGAACGCAATATGCTGCAGAAAAATGATATTATGACAAATCTGCGCCCATATCTGGGGGTTTATCAACATGTTTTTCCTGAACTGTCCTGTGGATCTATCACACTAATTGACGAATACGCAACAACTGTCTACCAGTACACAGTTACAAGCCAATGCACTCGACTGATAATGCCTCAGCAGATTGGTGGATAAGTAACTTAATTTTCTCAAATGGGTCGATTGAGCTGTAAACTAATTCAGTCATGTGATTTGTAGGAAGTAAGTACTTGAAAATTGAAGAAGAAGAAGAAGAAGAAGAAAGGGCTACCATCACGTACGCTAACCACTTCATTCGGATCGGTTATATGGGTATGCAACCACTTTGAGACATGTACGGATGTTCGGCTACTTGAAGATGTAGTAGTTATTTTTTATCTATTGACAGCATCAATCGCATAGATAACAGACGTCTAGTTATCAGTAGTTCAGCAAGTAAACGACCGGTTTTAGGATTGTCGTCACTCTGGAGGCATATATGTTCCTGATCCACAGTCATGCGTTTTATCATATTAAACACAGATTCTGGATATAGGTGTTAACGCATTTTCAGTTATTTTCATTGTGTTCCACGAAGTTCATCGGCTATTTTGGACCAGTGCATCTGTCAAAAGAATTTCCACCAAATGTGTTCAAGGTCAAATTCGTCTAGTGACATCAGGTTGATGGTTGAGGTCATAAAACCGACAGTTTCGCAGGGCTAGCGTGAAAAGCAGACTCCACTAAGGTTGAGACACACGCAAAAACCACTCAAGAATAGTTTGTTAATTCGCGTGATTATTGACACAAGCTTTCTGTGTTGTAATGCGAGGAAACTTCACAGGAGTCTATTTGCATCATTGATTCCGTAAAGTTGCCAAAATGTTCCAGGAAACAATTGTTTTCAATTGGCTATAGATATACTATACCAGAATATTTGTATTACCAGGTTTGCAGTTATTCATTCTTGAACACTGTTATGAAACGGCTGCTCTTATGTAATCTTTTTAAAGCTGTGACCAAGTGTATGGCGGTTACAAATGTTAGTTTTCAATTATCCGGCTGTGAATTTCGGATTCCACTTAGTCTCATTTCTAAAACGCCTTTTATTTCGTAGGTGTAATGCATACGATTTTCCGGGAATCATTACCAAAACAAACTGTTTTTTGTATTGTTTAGCCATTCATCTATCACAAACCATCACATCATTATACACTGTTGACTCGTGTTAGCCATCCGAATAATCAAACTGCCAATATATCCGTTCGTCATGAAGATTAACTTCGAAACATTCAGCACTACAACGAACGGACTGCATAGTAGGGCGAGCAGATGTCTTTATAAAATGCCCCATTTTTATTCAGGTTCAATGGAGTGGAGTGAATGTTGTTACAAGCTAACTTTTACCAGTAGTGTATGTAATACGCCATCGACCGGAAGCACCGGGACACAGCGATCTTTTAAGAGGAGGAGGTCAATAATCAATCTGAAGTGAGAAAAAACACGGACAACCATGATCCCTAAGCCCAATATGTCTTGAACATAATTTAAACAATTGTAAGCAAAGATGGCTTCAGGATGCCTTGTTGCGTGTATTTGGGATCGTTTGAATACGAATCGACAGTGAGGATGCGATTACTCATTAGGAATGAACTTCTGGTTGTATTACAGTGAGTAATCACACTAAACTATGCAAAGAGAATGTCGGGTAACTCAAAATCTCTCTAGCAGCGTTATCTTTATCCTAGTCTGTATGGTGAGAAGAGCTATCGGTGAACTCGAATACCATTGTTGTATTGATCACTCAGGTTCAGCAACTGATGCTGCCACATTTTTGATGTCGATGTCAGCGAAGAAATTGTTATGCCACACGTCATCTTAAATTAGTTCTGTCTCTTTCCGGGTTAAAAAAATCAATTTAATTTTAAAACCTATGAAAAACCAAGGTCCACTTCCAACCTAATTAGAAGCGAACCAATAGTGTTCAAAAAACGCTCAAATGCGTGCAACTTATTTGTAAGGCCACACCAGAAATTGGCCTGGTGAGACTACATTCACTACTGTAAAATACATAGACACCGTATGTTTCATTTTCAAGGTAAATATGTTACATGGCTAAAAAGTATTCACTTCGTCCAAAATAATGCTCGCAATACCGGCGACCAAGCGGGTAAGAGCTTTGATTCGTAACGCGACGGGATTCCGGTTTCAGTTTCGCCTGCTTGCCTCTAACTAATAAACTTGAAATGCCCTAACCGGTTCCAGAATTTTGAGTTGAAAGTGTGTACTGTAAAAAGAAAGCTTTTCATCGCGTTGTGTTCGACAATACCTGTAACAGTTAACCTTCAGTACTCCACTATTTCTACAGAAGCGTACTTTTCAATTTCTGCTTTTAATAAAATCTATGCCCATTTTGGCACAAGTTTTTAATAATCTTGAAATTCAGTAGCATTTAGTAAACTCGTAATTATTTTGCATCGCTTTATATTACTTACTCGTTGACTTAAATATGACGACAGTCACATACAGACTGGTGTTTTGTATCCCATACTCAGTTATTAAGAAATGAAGTCTGTGATTTTAAAGTTGATCGGGCTGACTTAAAGAACGACCTTTGGCCGCTTGATGGACACGTCATCTATTACACGAAGCGTTTTGTTTGGCATTTCTGTATGTACTCTTACAAGATGCAACAGAGAAGCAGTCACAGGAAAAAATGGTTACCGACCCATGAAGTTTCCGTACATTGCATATTGCTCGAAAATAATAGCATTATGAAAAATACTGTGTAGCGAACAAGCTCGTTTTCAGTTATTCATCATCAGGCTAAATACATCACATATATATATCACGAATTTTACAGGGGAACCATTAAAGGGGGTAAACGAGGGACGGGTGGTTAATCAGGTCAATCAATTCAATGTCACACTGCAATCAAGTACCCACTTGAACCGTGGGTCTTGACAGGATAACAGGGTGTGGGGTTGGCCATGGCAGATCCAACGCCTGAACAGAACGTTTCTGGGCCCACAGGGGTGGGTTGTATAGGCGAATCCCAATAGCTTCAGCTGTGGACAGAATCCTACGCCTCACTGCCCTCGACTGGGTGGCTTTCACTCGGTAGATTGGGCGAAATGTGTCCATCACATTGACCGAGTGATTCGAATCCACCAGGTGCGATAGTATGGCACTGTTGACAGACTTCGTTATACCACTGTTCAGCCAAGCTGGGTGGTGTTCCCGAACCCGTTCGGATAAGCGTCTGGTCGTGCGGCCTACGTAACTGGTTCCACAGGAACAAGTAAATGAGTATACACAAAATGAGGCTGCAGAAACAGGCACTTTATCTTTTAGTCGTGGGCACAAAACCGGATTGGATGTGAAGTGGACACGTCATTTAGCCGCGTAGAACGTTGAACAAACTGCCCTCGTGAGTCTACGAGTAATAGTTTCAGCTAACGTGTAACCCTTGAATGGTAACCCAATGTGTACAGTTTTCTTTTCCGCTTGATACAACTGGCCCCTTTCACTTTGCTGTTGCATAGCTCTGTTTAAAAACCTTTCCGGGTAGCCATTTTGTATGAATACTGTATGATACTGTATGAAAGCTAGCTCTTCGGCTATAGTGTCACTCGTGTTAGCCTGTCAAGACCCACGGTTCAAGTGGGTACTTGATTGCAGTGTGACATTGAATTGATTGACCTGATTAACCACCCGTCCCTCGTTTACCCCCTTTAATGGTTCCCCTGTAAAATTCGTGATATATATATGTGATGTATTTAGCCTGATGATGAATCACTGAAAACGAGCTTGTTCGCTACACAGTATTTTTCATGACTACACTGGGAATTTTCGCGCGATAATAGCATTAGTTGAAGGCTTTCACACCGCTATAGACGATCTAGGTGTTGATCTGTATAGAGAAAGCAGCCGCCACTTACACTTACGTACAACAGGCGGTAATGATAATCTGTTGCAGCTATGCGTTGACGAAAGTCTCTCCTGAGCTTACAGAAATGTGGGTCTAGTTGTAGTCGAAGAACCGTTCTTCGAAAAGTCTGAGTTATAGGAGTAATTTCGGATGGCTGGGTTACGACCAGCAGCAGATGCATTCCGTAACGTAGTTAATGCGCTTATTATGTAAATCACCGACGGTTTTATCCGATTTCCTTTTGCGTCAAACCGACATGGGGTTAGTTCATTTTGCAGGACAAATATGACGCGTGAGCAATACTGGTGTGAAGAATTGTCCCAGCCACTGTTGTATTTTTCACATCTCTAACTCCGCCAGATGTGCGAATGCCGACATTCCTATTGCAGATCGACAGTGGTGGTCGTTTTAAATACCACATGATGTTTGACTGGGTTAACAGAGTTGCCCTATAGACTTGTGATTCAAAGTAGGATGCTTTCAAGAAGGATATTGACTACCTGAAAGTGGTTCATTGGTGGGCATCAGCCCGTGGTTGTGCTTACGCCAGTTTGTCGTTGGTCTCCGATATTCCTAGTGGAGTGCAACAAAGATACACAATCTGTCATCAGATTAACTTTACGGTGAACAAGATTCTATTGGCTTATCTGTTGGGTTGTGGATGAAATTACATAGAAAAATTCCTAGGCAATAGATCACGTGAGTAGAAATATATCACCGACACCTATCCGATCAGAGAGTTCACGGGTTTTCAGGAACATTTCAGGCAGATTGGAGTTCTCATCCTGTCAATCTTGAAACAGCTTTTAATGTGCCAACTGTTAGTTGTTCAAATGCCATTAAGATTGACTGTTTCCACTTCCAGCTTTGTTGTGACCACAAGAGACGCTCGGTCTACGGAGTTGTTTATTGCATGAAATCTCTCACATGTTAAAATCAAACCACGCATGCGTACATACATTTGCTTGGCTCAAGTGTATTCACACACATTGGACAGTGGTACATTGTCATTCGCCCTAGTGACATGTCCCCCATAGTGCGTACGCAGTATTTCAATAATCACTTCTGGTCCCTCATCTACCTGGCGTTGAGACCTGCCCTATATTCCAGGAGTATATGTACTGTACTACTCACAAACGAAGCTACCTTTTATACAACAACCGTAAAAGTCAGTCTGGAATTACATGTTCTTTTATAATTATATCGATTCTGGTGAGGCATCCGGTGAAGACGCGATTAGTAAAACTGAAGACGGACTCTTGAGGAAGTTTCTCTTTGACACACAAAAAGTACTTTACCTGAAGTTACTACCTTTTTTTTAAAAAAAGCACTTTTCATGAAAAATGCACCTCTAGGCCCGTTGATTAAATCGTTATAACGTTTGCACCGCAATGAATGTCGAGTGTGTCAAAGTTTGTCCCATACAAAATAGGACACATTGTGTATTTTATTTACGTAAGGTAGATTATGTAATAGTTTTGCAAATTCATGTCTATTTTGAAAATCATCCTATGACATACATTATTAACTACAGTGTGAAAGAAAGAAAATTGCCTGACTTTGCTAACCCGTACTCAAAGCCGTGGGATGGTATCGCTGAAGTGATCTGTGATAAACAGGTCCAGAGGCACGTTTGTAGACAAAAATGTTTTCAAAAATTTCTACCACGTCTGTACAGTTCTGATGGTAATCGTGATAAACAAAGCTAAATTAAGAATGAGACTGGTCAGAGGTGTTGGTATTTAGCCGTGTCGTTACTCTAGAAGGAATCAATAGGGAGTTGTCTGGAATCCGTACACCCACCACCCCATCGATCCAGACTCCATAATTCGACTCTCAGGCAACAGTGGATAACTCTATGAATGTTCTGTAAATTACAAGTTCAGCATCAATTTTCTACTTTAACTCAAAACGGGTTACTCGCCAAAACGGATATGACTGGACTGCGCAAGTGGGTAGGCAGCAAGTCTACCTGCTGGAAATGTGTAAGTAATCGAGCAACCAGTGACAATGTCATCTGGTAACCTGACCGCCACGAGGCACGTTGCTTGAATATCCGCTGTACTACCGTTCTAGCTATGTCCAATTCCATTAGCTTTATCAAGCAGTCTGATTCTCATATTCACTGGGAACAATCATAAGTTCGTTTAGTTCGTTTAAGTTCGTTTAAGTTCGTTTAGCTGTGCCATCCATGAAATGATTTATGATGTATCTTCGTAGTCAAACCCTACACCACATTGTCGAGACTTGTGCCATGGTAAATGATCTATGCATTATTAATAAGTAGTTTGGCAGAGATTTTGATGAGTTCAGATGAGACTCGACTGTGAAAAGTCAGGGCTTCGGTTAGATTCCAACCAACGACAGAAGCAGCATACTTAGACGCGGCAAGCGCCCTACCAACTGAGCTAAAAGGCCACGATGGGAGCTCGGAAATTTCACGTTTTGGACGAGTGGATAACCGAGTCTTAATGTGACATTTCCTAGCTCCTGGCGGGGCTTCGTAGCTCAGCTGGTAGGGCGCTTGCAGCGTTTAGGTATGCTGTTTCTGTCGTTGGGTCAAATAGAGCCGAAGCCCTGACACTTCCTAGTTCGGTCACATCTGAAGTTTATTTATTAGTTAAACAACCACAATACCTAAGTGAATGATAACGGTTATCCGACTGGCTTGGTAAAGATCAGTCCAAAAGATCTCACTATGAACCTTTACTTCAGGAACTCAACAAGCCAATTAATCAGTTAGACAAGCAAACAGGATTTTGAACTATTGAGTCCCTTTGAGCCATTTGAATAGAATAGTCAGAAGACACAAATTACGATATGAAATCATCTCACACATTTTTGTTAGTCGTGAACGTGTGACTAGTATGAAAACACGTTTACAACTGACGAGTGTGTGGAGTGAACCCATATCGTGACTTGTATTTTCTCTCTGTTCTATTCAAAAAAGAACTTTATTGTTTATCGGTCATTCGTATGCTTTGCCGTGTTCATCCACATAAAACAAGGACACGTAAGATGACAGTTTATGGCATTCGGATTAATCGCAGGTTCCGTCACAATCAGTTGTTCACACACAGCTCAAGAATTGGTGTCATCCAGATGGTTGTCCTCAGGCCATCGTCCGTAACTGACCTACAAAAAAATATTGGGAGTCAATCAAGATTTTATTGCAACCGAATGAACTTAGTGAATGGCTGCGTTTTTTCTCAGTGTCGAGAAGCGTCTGCGGAAGTCCATCACCCTGTTGCGTGTTGTATGACAGGCAGTTTCGGTGTGAGTAATATACTACTCATGAGTAGTATGTTACCCACAGGCAGCATTTTGGAACAAAAGAGCAAGCTCCGAACGCCAGGAAGACGATGGACAAGAATAGACTGTCGGAATAGTGTATACGCACTATGGCAGAAGTTTCGCCAAGGAGAATGACAATGTACTACCATCCGATGTATGTGAGTGTATGTCTGACGTGCAGATGAGTGTACGTGTTTATGGTTTGCTTTCTGACATGAACTATGCAAGAGTTTACTCAATAAACGAGTTCTCTGGCCGAGCGTCTTTTGCGGTCACAACATTGCGGAATATGATATGCAGTATAATTCAATAAACTTTCGGCAGGTCGACAAAATTGCAAGTTATCAGATTAGTGTTTCTGTAGTACATATCGTAACAAAGATTACGGCTTGTCATGAACGTTAAAATTATAACCTTCGACCTTGTTAAGTAAATATATTTGCGGATATGTTTGCGCTCAACGTAGGTGGGGGAGGAGGTGAGTCACCTGCATAAATGCGCGTGTGACAAGTGGTAGTCGATCATGTTCACCGGAGCCACACACATTAGAAAAATTTTCTTTGACACTACAGGGTGACCTTGTGCAAATAAACAGCAATAGCTTCACCTGTGAGCAAAGAGAACAGGGAAACTGTGTGGAAGTACACTGAAACTGATGCAAAAAACAATTCGTTTGCTAAACTGAATTTCAGGTTCCCTCAGATGTTGAGTCAGTTCCTCAGTGCGTGTTTTCTTTTATGTGCTGCAAAAATACGCAGCAAGATGTTCCTTGAGTTGTTTAGACGGATAGTGTATTGAAGCCTAATTCAGATAAATCCGACAACAAAACTATGATGAACAGGTGTCGTCCTGGGGATTTCACATACAAAAACTTATATTATGATGCATATTTTACACACTATTCAGTTGAAAGTTCCCGCTTCTGTTATATCATGGCTTACACTTTTGAACTGTTTAATTGCTGAAAGCTCTGAGATTTGGTGACCAAGAGTTTAATTTACTGTTCAGACTTTTCTTTTGTAAACTCTTAAAACAATATGCACTATTTCCATAACTCTTCGAAAACAGCTTGAATTTCACGTGAATATCTCTCACATGAGGATTCGCCTACAGTTAAATAGTGATTTTGAAAAATTGAAAATGGACAAAATTTCAACACAAAATTGAGTACCTTTATTTATACTTTTATTTCGGCTACTTTCCGACAAACTCTTACACTAACTTCCTAATTAATGGATGCTATCACTGGAAATTTTCTCATATCTCAAACCATGTGGATTATGGATTAAGGGCGCGACAATTACAAAGTAGTGAACAAGAAGCAAGTATTTTGCATTCATATCTGTTTCCCTAAAACACAGTGAATAGGAAAACATTTAGAAGATCAAATGAAAGAGGTGCAGCCGTCTATGTGACTGTCAACGTGTATACAACCATTGTTTCAAGTTGTAAATTTGGGTCGTTGTAGGTCGCGGTCGATTTGGTGTCTATAGAAGACCTTTCCCAATTTTGTGATCAAACATAAGTGGTTTCGTTAACAGTTGTCCTTTGGAGTCTCACAATGTTTGGCCTAATTTCGCAAAACTCGGCAGAAGGATTAAAAAGAGAGCTTTTTTTGCTAAAGAAGTGATTGCAGTGGACCAAGTTGGTAGCAAAAACCATCAACACTTCTTCAACCTCAACATCCTTCTGCTTGACAGGATGATGGTCAAGTTGTGCAAGACAGCTGCTATCTCCAAAATGTACTATATTTGATACAGCCAATAAGTGATCGGTAGTATTTATAAGAACTGTTTCGCGGCGACGGATGGTGAACGTGATCTCACAGACTCGTGAGTCACTAAGTAGTTTGTTTCTGCTGCCATTTGAAACTATCTTCAGATCAGTACAATCATTTGGTCTTTATATGGAAAGGCAACTATAAGAAGGAAATTTCCATTCTGACAGATTAGCTTACATTTGTGCTCGATCATTTGCATCGAACACTGAATGAGATACACAGAGTTCTTATTTATAGTTTTTGTGGTATACATATTCAACTCTTCTTCTAAGTCGCACTATTAGGTGGTTTGATTTTTAATTTGTTGCAGCTTGTTAGACATACTTTTTGTTCTCATGGTTTCGGTGAGCATATAAGTGTCACTGAATTCATATATCAAATCTACTGACAAATGTTCACCAATCTGAGATTCACGTTGTTTGTTAGAGTCGTCTATGAAGAGCGGAACATGTGGTTTGCGGATGTGTACTTTACATTAGGTGTTAAAGTGTTATTGAGTATGGATTCGTAAAATTTTAATGATCAGTGCAGCTGCTTTTGTCATTTCCTTCATGTGAATCATTTTTTAGGTTTATTTTTCCGTTCAACGTTGTGTTATAAGGTTTTCTGCGTAGATGAAAGTAGACGGAAATTTAACCCTGTACACCGAAGAATTTTCCCGCCGACTCTTTATAGATGATAGAATTCGGAAATTGATTAGAAAAAAACAGTTTTCGCTTGACCGATAGTGCATTTTACGTGCTGATCAAATTTACTTCAAGCGGAAAATGGGAATGAATAGATAACCAACTGGATGAATGACCAGAAAGTTGTGTACGTGGATTAAAGTTTTTCATGTTACTATGAAGAGTGACGATTATATCCGTAACTATATGTATGGTTGTAATATAATCAAAGACGGAATATCGGTATGTACTCGTTCTGAGTTAGAAGAGTAGACGTGACGAACAACTGCTTTCGATAATTCGTCATCAAATCAATACAAGCAGAACCTTCTGCTTGACATTCTGCTAAACCTCTTTGTCTTGTCCACACTGTTTTTGATTTTGCTGAACTTATACAATTGTATTGATCTGATGATGAGTTATTGAAAACAATTGTTCGTCACGTCTATTCTTCTACGATTCTATGGGAATTTTTGCGAAAGTTCTGAGTTAATTTACTCACACCTTTATAAAATACTCATCGGTACCTAACGTGTTGTTGCTATACCGAACTGTGTGGACTTTCAGGTTAGTGCAACCAGGTTAATCCTTGAAAACAATGCAATGTCCTTAGTGCGTGCGGGTCTGAAAACGCAAGTTAGTGAATTCTGAAGGAAACTTTTTTCATATGAACAGAAGTAAACTGTTCTTCTGATATTACCTATGGTTCACTATTTCTTGTTGCTTTGGAAATATGCATCTTAAATCTGACAGATTAATTCTGTTTACGTCTTCTCTAGACTTTCTTTCTTAGTAGCTGGTGTACTCTGTTCATTTTCATTCACCTATTTGTCAGACTGGTTGCCAGTCAGCAGGTTTTCATAAGTCACTCTCCATGTTTGGATTACGCCATAGAAAAAGACTGAACTAATCAGAGTGAATGTGTAACTAGTTCCATCGTCTGGGACAGAGACCAATAAAAACTGGTTGTACTTCTGGACGACCAGTTCGTTCCCATGTATTCGTTTTCGTAGATTTCATCCGAATTGACCATTTATCACAATCAGTAATTTTCAGTTGTCATTTCATTGTACAATGCACAAAGTTGTCGTTTTTCTGTTTGCAAACGTCAAGCTATGAATCCGATTCCATTGGTCCCATTTCCGCTATGATTTTAATGTAAGCAGAACAATCCGTTTTGCCGATTTTTATGTAAAGTTTGAATTCAATTCCTTTTGCTGTGCACTCATTCCAAGAAGGTTTGTGAGTATGCATTACGATGAACTACACGATACAAGAATTCCTCTGTTTTTCTTATGACATCCGTGGTGTCATATCGTGTTTGAACTCTTGTATGCAGAACTCTGATGCAGCTGCTTTTACGTAAAGTTAGGTGACTTCTTTTTAGGCTGTAATATTGATCCATACATGTTCTTGGTTTGGGAAACAAAGGTTTTCAGTGTGACAGCAGATTTTCAGCGCAACAGCTGAGGTTAGCTTGTCATTACACTAAAGAAGAGCAGCTTGTTGTCCTGTTTGGTCAGCGTATTAACTTAGTCATCGATTGGAAGTTTATGTATGGCACTTGTTAGACAGAGACTATGGAGTACAGATGTGTTCCTCCTCTGGCGTATCCACAGTTTTGTTTTGACTACGGGCAGCGTGATGTTCTACAAAATTCATTTTTATGCTAACTCCAAGGGTAGAAAGGTGCCATGTTTACATGGGACAACTCAATTTCCTCTTCCTTCGCCTCGAATTCTGTTAATTTGTTTAGTAACTATTGACCAGTCATAATGAACTGTATTCTATTCTGTACGTTTTTAAACTAATTTTCCCAGTTGCTTTTTGTTGTTTCACCACGGCTGTGTTAATTGATTTTTCCTGTGCTACAAAAATAAACGAAACCCAGAGTGAAAACCGACGTATGACAGCAAATGGATTTGCTCCCAATTGTCAATAGTGGCTTGAAGGTTTCGAATAAATTTTTCTCACAACTAGCCCGTCTATTAACAAACTGAAAGACAGTGCATCCGTTCCAGCCGGAGATCACCACAGAAGAAATAACCGTCATTTGTTTAGGGCACAACAGTGCAGTAAAGTAATAAGTACTCAATTTACCCGAGAATTTAAGCAGCCAGCGGCAAAGTGAATGCTGCACACCCCAGTCTCGAGTCATGTGGCTCGTGCACGGCAACCACCAATATTAACCACCAATATTAACGAGTTGTCCTGTGACGCTGGTGAGGCTATTCTAGGTTTTTTTCATTTGATATATTTTTAGTGTCTCTGGTCTCACCTTCCAGAGAGGTCAGCTGCGAACACAACTGACGATCAGGAGAAAACAGAACTCCACTGTGATAAGAACTGTTAAGAGTAGACTTTTATAACATTTCCGCCTTCGTTTTCGATCTCATTGTGCCACTTATGTACAATATACCATGCCCGTTGCGCTCTTGTTCTCAGTCGTGCCTAGTAGGGAGATATGTGCATATGCTCTGTATATGTATGCCCACTAACTGTCGACAACAGTTTCAGTTTTCGGCATGCTCGACTCGTCCACGATCCGCGAATACTACTCTAAGTTAACGTCTCGACTGTAGATCTGCTTCCCACGCTTCGCTTCATCCAGTTAGTCATGTAACATCAGCTCGATGAGGTCTATAGGACTACGTAAGTTTACACTGGACTATTTTAAGGGGTTGGCAGATGCAGCTTGGTATATATCGCCAACTAATCTACGAATCTCAAACAGGCTTAAGAAAAACAATTGGTGAAAATCATTAGATGGTCATTCCTGTGTTAACGTGATCAAGTGCTAGGTTCTAATGTTCTTACCTACCTGAAATCTATCGCAGACGTGACAGAACCATATAGTAAGAACATGAAAGTCCGTCAACGTTAGTGACTACGATGTCAGTCGAGTGGACAATACCGCCAGTAAGTCAACTTCTGACTGATGTAGACAACGTGCTCAAGTCCAGGACTTAACCCTGTAAGCTGAGATGGAGTGAGGGTTAACGATCTTGAGGATACTGTACACAATACAGTAAGATTATCAGTTCCTGCCAGTGTATAAATAAACCACGAAGATGATATAAGATTAGACAAGATTTCAAATGAGCACTCACTTTGTAATTGTTGGTGCTCCTTTACGAGGAATTATATATTTGGAAGAGGTGGCTGGTGACAGGGGCTGTATAATATACACTTACATAAAGTCAGTATATCGGACAAGCTTACAAATTATTCTTTTCGTCGAACCTGAATTTCATCTGACGCAAAACAGTTTATAATTATGCTATTGGAATCTGATTTCCAGTTTTGAATAAAGCTATTGAATACTGAAGTAACAATGAAAGAATAGCAACGAATTGTTCAGGCTGAAGACTACAAGCTCGTGAGTATTCATATCATGGTCAGTTAAGTGTTTTCTAGGTGTTCCTAACATAACCTTCTCTGTATGCAAAAGCAAACTTGAGACTGTAGTAATGTATAATCTAAGTTTTTTGACAAATAGTCTAGCCTTGACTGACAAAGAACAAAGTCAGTAAGTGTATTATAGCCGTCTGCTAACATAACACATTACCTTTATGTTGAACGGCATCGGTCGCACCTAACTGAAAGTGACACAGGTTTGCTTTCATTACAGAAAGGATAAGGCATGTAGTGAACTTATTCAGAGGCCAGCTAATTAAGACTTAGAACAGTTCCGTATCCGGAAAGTATAACAACATCGAATCAATTCGAAAATTCGTCCGTTCGCAGGTATGTCTTAAGTAAGCAAAGAAGAACACTTTCCCAAGACTGAATTACGGAATAGTGCAACTTGTCAAGAATAACCGCAGTGAAGATGAGCGATCGTATTACACTACTCATACCGCGGCTATTCAGTGAAAGGACCATAGCATGCAGGGAGGAGCACCAAAATGCAGCATCGCTCATAATGGTCTCTGCTACCTAATGGAACTGAGCACTGACATCTGTGGCAGCCGAGACGGTCTGGGGCCGAATACCGCATGCAAATGAGTGGTTTTGTCTCTGGTCTTGTTTAAACACTTAACCCATGTATTGCTTTGTCGAATAAACAACGGTTGTGCCATCCGCGTTCTTGGATCACAACAATTAGTGCCGTGACCATGATTGGAAGATAAAGATCCCATGGCCGTAGCCGTTCGAGGATGAGGACGTCCGGAGCTTCCTGGAGGACTTCGAGGACTTGGCGGAGACGGTCGGAGTGAAGACCGACCGGGCGAAGCTGGAAGCCCTGCGGATGCTGCTCAAAGGCAGAGTGAAGGCGGTTCTGGAGGCGGCACGAAGGGGCCCTGCGAAGCTGGAGTGGGCCGCCGCGAAGGAGGCGCTGATCGCCGGGTTCGGCAGCCCAGTCGATTGCCAGGAGGCAATGCTGCAGTTCAAGGGCGCCCGGCTTGGACCACGAGGCGACGCCCTCGTGTACGCCGTGTCACTGCGGGCAGCGCTGTCAAGAGCCTTGCTACATTTGGACCAGGATTCGGAACAATGCATGTTGACAAATCACTTCTTGGACGAAATGCCACCAGCGGTACGGGATCAGCTTAGGGTGGCTCTCATCGCATGTCCAATGACGTTGGAAGTGCTGGCTAATGCGGCTCGACAATTACTGGCAGACAATTCCCTAACAATCAGCGAGCTGAAGACGAACGAACCAAGTGAATTGAATTACCGGCGAACCGCGGTGGTGAAGTTGACTCAAAAAGTGGCCGGGTTGAAGATGAAGAGGGGACGGAACCGTGGTGACGTCTGTTACAGATGTAGAAGACGTGGACATTGGCGAAGATTTTGCCCGCGCGGCCAGAAAACATCATATGTAAATAAACGTTTCACTGTTTGTTTTGTCTGCGGAGGGTAGTCGGATAATAGGGGAGGTTGATAAGACGGCGGTTCGGGCGAGGATAGAAGTCAATGATAGCTCAGAATGCTGTTTGATTGACACTGGGGCGGCGATTTCATTGATTAGACCGAGGCCGAGGCCATGTGCGATGGTCATTAGAACAGTTGGTGGGTTTACACTCAAAGTTAGGGGTTTGGAGGGGCACGGTGTCGGGATCGATGTTCACGTAGCCAAGCCATTTTTTACCATTTCCCCCGACGCACGCCAAACTATATTCGGAGCGGATTTTCTTGAATGCGCTGAAGCTATGATTGATTTGAAGCATGGTAAACTCGTAACAAAGTATGGAGTGGTTCCACTGACGAGGAAATGCAGACCTCAGCTTGGGCAAGTTGAAACGAACCCACTCGGAGCAACACCAGTCTGCGACAGTCGGTTGCTGAATGAAGTGGTATGCAAATTCCGAAAATTGTTCACCACGGACCAAGACCCATATGGCTACTGTGACTGAATTGAACATGAAACCTTCATCAAGCGAGACTAATTTCGACCATTTGGGCCCAGAAGGACTGCGGTCCACCTGCAGCCGGAAGTCGGGAGACAAATGAAGGAAATGCTGAAGGAGGAAATCATTGAGGAGGCTGATAGCCCGTTCAATTCTCCTGTTCTGTTGGTGAGAAAGCCCACTGGGAAATTTCGATTATGTGTCAACTTCAGAAGACTCAATGAGATTACGGTTAATAAGGTCGTGACAGTCCCAGCCGTGGCCGACGTTTTTGACAAGCTACAGAATGCCAAGATATTCACAGTGCTAGACCTGCGGTCTGGATATTGGCAGGTTGCAAACAAGCAACCGGACCGAGAGAAAACGGCGTTCACAATGGGATAAAAGTAATATTGCTTCGAACGTATGCCGTTCAGACTGTCAGGCGCCCTGTTCACCTTCAGACAACCTATGTTGAAGGTGCTGGAGAGATTGAACAATGCTGTTGTCCATAGAGATGATATTGTCATTTATAGCGGCAATAAAACGGAGCCTATCGGACACGTTTCAGCGGCGTTGCAGGAGATTGAACAAGCGGTTCAACGAATCAACAGTTCAAAGTGTCAACTGGCGAAACGAACGGTAATACTACTCGGTCACAAGGTCAGTCAACGCGAAGTCCAACCAATTCCCGAGAAACTGATTACGATCGAGGCCATTCCGGTGGCAACATCGAAGAGGACGTTGCGACAGTTTCTTGGTAGTGTCGGGTTCTATAGCCGTTTCATCAGGAACTTCAATGAATTGGCCAGCCCGTTGTATGAAATTCTGAAGAAGGATTGCAAATTCCACTGGACAGAAAAGGCCAATCAAGCGTTCGTCGAGATCTAACAATTGATGAAGGCGGGACAGTTGACTCTGAAGTTGTCAGTGACTGGACGGAGCTTCGTTGTTGCGACGGATGCGAGCGATGTGGGTATCGGAGCTGTACTGATGCAAGAAGGCGGTATTGTGGGATATGCCAGTCGAGTATTAACTCCTGCTTAACGAAATTACTCAACGACAGAGAAGGAGTATTTGGTGATC
>LUCH01000007.1:347677-399539 GCA_013368495.1 Paragonimus heterotremus | reverse complement strand
GGAAGAAACACTGCCATTGTTTTTTGTTGGCCCACCGCTCTTCGCCTCAAGGGACAACGAAGAAATCGCCGTTCGAGCTAATGTACGGGCGTGTGCCACGCCTGCCAGTCGATCAGGAGATTAGTGTATGGATAGACCGGCGGATGAGAATGCGTGAATTAGCAGAAGCTCGAAGAGTGGCCAACCAAAACTTGGCGAACGCATAAGAAGTTTCTAAGGAGCAGTCAAGCGCAAGGTTGTCGGATCGAAATGCGGTATTTGAAATTGGTTCCAAGGTTAAATACAAAACAGGCGGAGTCCAGGCGCAACAGGCCCAGCATCTAGGAAGTTCCTGGCGAGGTGGAGAAGACCTTATGTGGTAGTGGTTCGCCGTGATCCAGTGTATTTGATCGAGAATGATAGGAATCAACATCGAGTGCACGAAAGCCAGCTTCGCAAATGGTACGACACCCCCAGCAGAAGAGATTGTACGCCAGGAGCAGCGACGTCCCCGAGGCTAGTACGCAGATCGTCAACAAAGCAAAGAAAACTTGAACGGCTTTCGCTGCAGCTGAAACAATCTTTGCGGGGGATGAGTGCAGTGAAGATGAACGACCGTAATTTACTACTCATACCGCGGCTATTCAGTGGTAGGTGCAGAGCATATATTTTGACATCGTACAAGCCACAAGAAGAATTTAGGGAGGAGCATCAAAGTGCAGCATCGCCCATAATGGTCCCTGCTACTTAGTGGATCTGAACACTGACACATATGAATGGAAAGACTGCGATCAAATCTGAGATATCGTCATCCCAACTTCCAGGACGGCCATTTACAGATAAGATAGTGAAGCAAACGGGAAAAAACAAATTTTATATCTGCCTATATCGACCAGTGATCTTATATTTAAAGCGGGTTTCACGTTGGGCGGTGTACTACCAAAACTCATTCAACATTCATGAGATGGTGATAAAACTTGGGGCGGTCATCTCAACAGACGTTCGCATAAACATAAATTACGAGTTACCAGTCTAAATATTTTTGAGAGTAAGTTCGAATCGTTCTGTTAATTGGACAGTAAAACAGTTTTCGATTGTGCCAAACTAATTAATACGTGCTTACTTTGCCACAGACAAACAGTAATACACATCATGATGAAAGTTTTCCAAAAATGTAAATTACGGTACTATGAACATATAGTGAAAAGTACGTTAAAGATTCCTCATTTTCATTTAATGACTGTCAGGTGGAATACAGTACATTTAGTTCAGAATTTCCCAAGGCGCCCATTAAAGGGATGAACATACAAAAAACCCTTTGTCTGGTTTGTTTATGTGGTAAACAAGCAAGGTCGATTAGCATTCAAGACGCCATCTGAACGGTGCTTTTTAACAGGAGGGACCAATGTAGTTTGAAAAATGGTGTGGTTCACAAGCGAGTTCCTAAAGGTTTCAGCTGTGTCATAATGCAAGACTTCATCGCTCTTGACTGGGTAACGGTTAATTCGTAGACAGCACAAAAATAATTCGTAACATTGGAAGAAGCATTTGAAACAAACATGTTTGTCTCCATATCGCTCTTATTTGACTTGACTATTTCCAAGTTGAACCCGGCTGAAAGATGCAGCGGATCGGTTCACACCTGCGTTTGGTCGTGTGATCAATATACTCAGTTCTACAGGAATGTAGCTTTTAGTTATAAGCATCACACTGAAGCGTAGTTTAAGATAAACATTTAATTTCCCCGCATGTTTACTCAACACAGGTTGAATGTTTTTGGTGAAACTTAAAAATTCACGGTTGTAAAACAAATCGGTGTACAACGTATTCTTTCGACTTAAGTCAGTCATTTCCAGATCACTTCGTCTACGACTCTCTATGTTTGGTTATTTTGCATAAATAACATATGTACGAAGGTCATGTCATCATTAGTACTACTGTTCCGACATGGCTTCACAGATTTGACAAACAATTAATCGTTAAGTTTTTCCCAATATGAGCGCAACACCAATATTTTAGTGCGCTACCTATCTGAAGTTTCCTGCCTGTGTAAAGCAAACTGAACTCTAGCATGAGCAATGTGGAATTCAATTATATTCATGGCTGTAAGTTAGCTATTCATTTTAGTTGCCCGCGCTTATTATACCTTTTAGTCGACAAAAATGAAACTGAATAGTGTATGTCGGATAGATCCTATGCTCATTCATGCACAGGATGTGACATACTTGCATGAAGTGAATTCAAAGGGAGGAAAGTATTTACTTGAAATCCACATACTAAACAGAAAACATCAAGAAAACCCCAATGACAAACTTTCCGAGATGTGCTCACTGCTTTTAATCAGACAAGCATGGTGTGGTCATCACATACGTTGAAAACCCTCATCCCGAACACGTGATAGCACTCTATAGTACCAATGTAATTCACACTTACCAAGGTCGATAAAAGGCTGCGTTTTTCAGCGGTTTTAAAGTAACGCAGTGAAGATGACTATCAAACGAAATCAACCTTAATATGTTGATGGTTTGTGGAATGCCGGGAAGGGATGATAGATAAACAGTATACTCAGACTGTCCGGTCGTGAATAGTATGCTTTTAGTAGCGCGGTAAATTAAGAATTACGCGTGAAAATGGGCTATTTTAAAGAATTATCGGAACACCAGTCTGGCACATTCTGCGAACAATTAAATGAACTCGGTCCCGGTGTTATCCTGCCTAAGCATATTGACCATTCCGCATCTTTAAGCACATCCTGGTGGTATTCGAGTGGCGTATAGACGCGAGTTAAGCAAAATAATGTGGAAATTCACGAATGGGTAAGATGGTGAGGCAATCTATTCAATGTGTTGCTGATTGTAGTCTATTAGTCTGCAGTCACCAGTCAGGATTTACCTTGCTTCTGCGTGTGAGAGGACAAACGAGAAGATACCTGCCATACAATGTATGCATTCCTCTCTCTGAATATGACTGTGTGTATTTGAGCCAGATGAGCATTTTTATGTTTAAAAGATGGGCTGATGATGCCAGTCTGTTTGGATTTGGAGATCATTCTCGACAGTCGGTAATAGACAGTCCTAATTTAAGTTTCCCGTTAGGGTCATCACTTCAGGTGGAGAATTTTAACATATCTTCGCTGAACAACTGAAGAATCTATTTAGTGTTTTCTGGTGGCTTTCTTTTATCATCGATTCTTTGTTTGTGTATACTTCTGCTAATAACATACAGTGAACCCGTTATTACTTCTAAAGAGTGGTATATTCCCTATTTTTTAAATGGATTTACAAAATGATTTTTCTCAAGCACTGTTGTGGGAATATGTTTTGTTCCAGCATCAACTGGTGTGTTTTCCGTCATGAGTTACCAATCACTGGCGTCAATCTGAATTAAGTGAACTTTCAGATTATGTTCCCATTCCCTGCCATTGTAACCAAATCATTAGTTGTAATGTTTACTAGTTTGATGAACCTGTGTGCTACGAGTTACTTTGAACAATGCATCCCGGTTGAAAATTAACAGATAAATTATGTTTCTTGCTTGCATATTCTAACCACGTGAACGTATCTACAACTTCTATTTGTGAGATGGAGATAAGTGTCAAGCAAGGAGTACATTAGGTGAAGATATGTGCCTAAGGGTTGATGGCAAAATAGAAAAGACCATCAACGAACGTGTTATAAGTTCAAATAAGTGGATTGTGTCCAACAATACCGGTAGCACTTGTATAGCACTGAAGCTATTCTACCTAATCTCATTTTGAATATATGAAAAGCTGACTATAAATAACAAAGATCGTGTTTGTGTGTGATTGATAAGAAAGAACAGAGAGGATACACCTCGTATTGGCTGTTCATGTTATGGGAACACGAATTCGGATAACGTTACCTGATGGCATCGTATTCTTTATTCACAAAATCTATTAACAGATTGCTTTGAGATAACATGAAAATATAGTGTTGTATTGGAAATGCAATAGACACCTCACAGCTTCCTTTTCACGATCATACACAATAAAGAATTCAAACTTTCTGAACATTTGCGTCTGGATTGTATTCATAAATTTTATTTTTACTAAACTCTCAAAATTACCCACAGATAAATTCTGCTGCATCACTGTTAGCAGAATGAGTAAATGATGCACAGGAAAATCCTCCGTGATTATGTAATATCCTGATGGGAGCTTTCTATTGGAATAATGCCTCTGGAATATATATCTAAAATGGCGGAGTGTTATTGCTGCAGTGTGATATTCTTCTACACAGTGATGTTTTCATGCGAAATAACCGTCCTGACTGGCTGTGTTGCTTGATTAACAGATCACTGTGTACGGCTCGCACGGAAATTACCACAAGCTGTCTTAGTTGAACAGATAACACGTTGTTCACCTTCTATGTCCTCATTGTATACAAACAGTCTCTCAATATGATCACCATAATAAGGCAAAACACGTATTTTGGATAACTTATGAAAGCTTTTGAACATCTAGTTTATCGTTACATCTACAACATTTGCCGTAACTTACAGCTGGCTATAGGTCAACAAATTGTTGATATTGGACATTCTGTTTATTATAGTTCTAAAACAGAGCTCGGAGAAAACTTCTTTCACCGAGTTTCGGAATTTTGTAAGTGTAATCTTGTTGATGGCGTAATATGCCGTTTGAAAAGTTGCAGCACGTTACGGTCATATTTCCGTAATAGGACTATTTTGTTGAATCACTGATCTGCTTAACGTTAAGTGCCACCACATTAACGGCGCCAGCTCGTTAAAGTTTCCTTTCGACGGAAAACAAATCGTTCAAAAGATATACAAACCAACCTTCCTGATAATAACATCTACGAGCCCTTTGTTGAAAAATAGGGCACACAACAGAAGCGCTGCTTGCCATATGAAAGAGCGAAGCATTATTCACCCCATGAATATTTACCACTCTTGCCGTATCAGCGGCAATCAAACGCAGCGTGACTTGTCATCTCTCCGGTGGCCCATGTATATGTTATTGTTTACATGAAGAAAACTTAACCTCTTCACTAGTGCGATCACTTTTCAAGATTTGTGGCAAGCGGCACTCAATTAAAATCCTATCATTTGTTTCCTTACGGAATTGATAGGGTTACAGCACAGTCTTTCGAACATCGATCACAGAAGCCTTTGGTGGCTGCCCGATTAAATAGAAGACAGAAACTTAGGCAAACAAAGTCAACCAGCTGTTTGGTGAATCGATCGCCTGCTGTGACCGACTGGTTATAACTGTGGGCAGTTGTAGCTAGCCTTGATAAGAGTTTGCTAACAGGTTAGAGGTAAGCAGATATCCACTGTGATTATGCTTGAGCACGTCAGACCAATGAACAGCGCACGCTGTCAGTTATCTGCGTCTGCCAGCCACGTTTCCGTCGAGCTCGCAGTGATGGGAAGTCAAAGTAACGTGGTCAGCATGAGATGAAATTGGGAGAGTTGCTTATGCACTTAAACGGTACGCTGGGCCTCATATTATGTCGTACTCAGCGGTCAAGTAAAAAGTACACTTGGGGATTCACCGCCTTTGACATTAAACACTGGAACCTGTTGCGTACCGTCAGGTACGCGCACACAGAGTACATGTGCATATCTGTGCGGACAGCCCGTTTGGATTATTCATCACGAACAGCATGCCGGTGCGCCCGTGACACTGTACTCGTCTGTGTTTAATTCGATTGGGTCATGTGACTTTCCTGATTGAACGACTGATCTATAGCCTGCTTACGATTGCGTGTTGTCATTGTAGAGTCTACCGTCTTACCCTAGGGTTGTGCCTATTTACTGTTTTCTTCACGTTACCGTACGCTTGTCGTTTTCGTTACAATACACTACTACAGCCTAAGTGCATTCACAATACAACAGTTGTAGTCTACTCATTACAGTGCATGAGCTACCATACTAATTGTAGTTGGGAATTACGAGATAAAACATCACCTATCACAATCAATACTTTTTTCCTCATCAAACTATTTATGAATCAAATGAATTTGTGATTTCACTACAGCTTATCCATGACAACTGGACTTTCGTGAGACAACGAGCTGGTAGTGAAATTTATAATCATAATTTCTCTCTGACGGGTTTGTCTTTGTCCGTGGCGCACCAGCTGGCCATTAGTCATGGCGTATTGGAGCATTGCTAGCTCAAAATGTAATTACACATTGCTTCCAGGCCATCCGGTCACGAAAAATCAAACTGGTATTGAGCAATGATGCGCGTGGTGATAATTTGGCAGAGGATTTCCGATGAGAATGTGAGAAAATAACAAAAAAATAATTTGTTTTTTTCTCACTTAAGTGGATACCCTTGACATATAGACACGCAAAGCATTCTAGCAGGATTTGGGGAGATTTGGTTATCTAATCTTCTGTTTTATCTGCAGTGATTGATGCTGACCTTAGTACAGCAGTAGTATGTGGTACATTTTTGTCGTGTTCACTTACATGTTGACATTCCCGAAAAATGTTTCGATCAACATCAGGTTATCACAAAACCGAATGCCAATGGACTTAATCTGTAAGTTGGACAATAAAATCATCCAGATTAACCTAATCCTATTGTTTGATAAAACTGCAGCCGCCACAGTACAGTTCCAATTCATAACCGCGGCATTGTTTAATTTCCAGTAATGTACATCACTCGAAGTGTAGTGATCAATCAACAGCTTTCCGGGGAATAAATGAAATTAATAACTAATAAAACAAATAATAAAATTTGGTAAAGCAATGAATCACCCGTATTCAACCTTATTCGTCTAGGTCCTAGATAACATAATGTTAACAAAAGCGACAAATGACGCACAATCTTCAAGTGGTTTTCGTTTATACTGGAGCTTACGGAAGCCAGTAAAGCAGCTTTGGCCAAAATAAATTTGGCTACAATAGGCTGTTAAAACTTCCACAAAGACGTACAAAATTATTTTGTTCAATTCGGGCAGTAGAACATTACTTGGCAGCGTAACGAGCAATCGTCACGTTTTAGCACAACTACGTAAAACACCTGACAACAAGTACTCTAAAAAAAGAATACTTACAATCACTCAGGTTGGTTTGACGTAGACGTCCTCCGTGCTAAATATTACCGCACGATGTGAGAGTTGTGTCATGAGGATAGAGATTTGTATATCAGAATTTACAATCCGCGTGAGATGTTTCTCAGTTTTGTGACACTGTTGCCGAGCGATGGCGTTCCGGGTCAAGGAATGTCGTGTGTGATAGAAAATAGGACTCGGGTCAGTTTTATTATAACCTTCGCTAGCCGCCGTGACGGATCGTAAACAGCAAGCTTAATGTTTGCTCTCGTCCACCCAATACTGACCATCTATTACAGACTACTACGTCCCATTGTCGTAGGATTCAGTGACGATCCTGCAGACATGTTTTGCAGTCGGTCTGTACCTGTCTCATTACTAAATTTACATGACCGACTAAATTCCCTACATAGTAAGATAAATACAATCTGGTCACCTAGCGGAGATCCACTGTTAATCGCAGGAAAACTCGAATAACAAAATTTAACCTGCTTGGTCCCACTGCAGTATGGTAGTCTTCATCAGTTTACGGTATCCTGTGTGGGGCGGAATGAATAATCCCAATTAGTAGTCTCGTCCAGTGAGTCAGCAAATAGGGCGAAACGAGACCGTGGGCTTCGGATGTTGACGTGGGCACATCGTTGTTAACGGAGCATCTGAACATGCACCGAGCAATGGAACTGATGTTCGATAACACCAATACTGTTTACGTCAATGGTGCATTTGTAGCCGACCACTGCTTGGCCGGGTAGCCAGACAATTGCGCCAATGATCTCGCAGTACACAGTGTCGAATTATCGTAATACTGGGGGTGTTGCTGAGGGTTTTTTAAATAAAATGTGAACAACAATCACAGATGGTCGCACCAGTTGCTGGTTGCTAAACTTGACTCTTCCGGCAAGGTGAGCTGGACTTGAATCTCGTTCTTGTTAGAGCTGGTTGGTAGTACACGTACTTGCTACTGATGGGACTCCAGTTAAGCTTTTATGGTCCACTGTGTTAACCATTGTGCCACTGACCTCACACCGGGCGCAACTGAATAAATGTATTTGAACGCTCAGCCATACTGGCTGTAGGCGATGCCAAATCTTACAACCAGGTAGACATAAATAGTGTTCACGTGAAAATGGTTTTCGGGTTCCGTTAGCTTCTAACAATGGCTGAGACTGGCAGAACATTGCTCCTTTGGAAAAAGACGGTAAGACAGCTCGGCGGGGATTCGAGAAGTAGAAACAGAGGAATTTTAGTCAAAAGTGGTGGATATTTTAAAAAGGTTTCTAAGGAAACGCAACTAGATACAATGGTTGATCCGACTGCGTCACTAGGTAGTAAGAAATGCCAACATCTTGGAGAGTTTGAAGTAGATGGGAAAGTATTATACGCCATAATTGTACACATCCGTTGTGTCAGTGATGAGTTTAGATACTTTGGCTGAACAGCGGAGCATGTCTTTTGATGACAGTTTGTCTCCAACAAGTGAAGAAGTTGAGTTATCTCCATGGAAAAATTAGCCTGGAAACTGGGGGAATAAACCCGTGAAGCGTAAGGCAATACAAACTTGGCGCTTCAAAACATGAAAGTGACCATGACTGATTACTCGTTGTCGGTTCTAATGAAGCAATGAACGTTTGGAATGTTTTTCCGAATAGGCAGTCAACAGTGAGAGACATATCTTATTCAACTCATTAATAATTTAATGCTTTAATGCTTGAAAATAATCACACCCGTTATGGTTACTCATTCATGATAGACAGGCGTTCTTAGCAAGGTGGTAACCAGTAATTCATCTCGATTATCTTATACGAAGTCATTTAACATGAAACATTTTCTAGCTTGAATTGTACGGAATATGTAAAAATAAGTGGAAAATGAATACTATTGACAGATAACTACAGCCTTCGTAATTTGGTAAACTTTTCAAACAGCCTCTTTCGAAAGTGAGTGTTACACTTGCGTTTTCTTTTTGTTAGAACTGGGTAGCGGTAAACAATTGGGATATAACTGCACATTGTTTTGTTTTCTTAGATTTTAACATTGCCCTGGTGTAAAGGTAGGCCTAGGAGAGCAACTTTCAACAATGCTGGAAGCATTGAATAATGGCTACACTACTGAGGGTTGGCTTTCCGAAACTTACTTTAACAAATTCTGTAATAAACCGATTTCTAATTCACATCCAGTTTTCGTAGGAACACGTTACTTTGTCAACGATTGTACCGCCTGGTCGTTCAGCTGAGTAATTAAGAAGTAGCATACAACTGAATTTCAATCGCATGTACTTTGCACATTTAGAGGTCACACACAAACATGCTATACTGTATATAATCTGCTCACGAAACCACGTACTAACGTGAACGTTCACCCACACTCATTCGCGGATTACGTTCACCCAGTGCATCGGTGTGTAACGCAATTTAACACAGTCTAGGACAACACCTACACAATTCCAACAGGTTCCACCTTGAGTTTGAAATGTGTAAAAATATTAACATCCGAGAAATATTCGCCAATGGTTTTTAGCGAAAGTAAACATCAACCACTTAGTTATTTTCATTTAACCTGTTTGTATTCAGTCACTGAGTAAAGATCGCATCCTACAAATTATATCAAATTGTGTTTCTGTCACCTCGAGTGGTCTACAACAGGTTATTTGAGGAAAAAACATGCTGTTATTTAAGTGAAGTATTCGACGAAATTTGCGTTTTTAATTTATAAGACTTCATCTTAAGGAAGTCAGGTTGCGTTTGAGAAAACTTAGAGTCATTTGAGAACAGGATGATGACAAACTAGGGGAATACGCCAATATGTTGGATAATTGGGTGATTTGCGCTACAAAACAGAAAATACGGTCGGATTACTAACTATCAAAACAATCGTTTGTCAACTAATATTCAAAGTGAAATCTCTCGGTAGTTAGACTAGGAAACTGATAAGAACTGATAAACACACTAATTAAACTAATGATACTGAGGACAGACCTGTGAATATTATCAAAATTGTTGTTTCTTGACAAGTGTAATAATCGGCTAGAAAGGTTGATCGTGTAACAGCATGTTAATTAAGATGTACAGTCACGCAGACTTTTTGGTACCGACTGAGCGAAGTTGCACATTACTGTTTCAAGCAAGAGCACATCCCAAGGATACTAAAGCGTTTCTGCGGTTAAAATGCATCGGTTGAAAATCGATCAATTTCGGCTGGTACCCCCATTTCACAAATACATCCTATATACATGATGTATTGCCAAAGCGACAAGTGCTACACGCCTTTTAACAAGGAGAACACCATAAGGTAGTCGTCGCTTGTGGGATGTTGTCACGCATTGCTTACTAGTCATTTAGTAAGAGAAGACGGCACGTCAAATTGACCAATAATCTCTGCTAATCGTTCCGAGGAACTATCAAGAAACTGTTGGGCATTACATTATCAAATAACTGACGCCGTGTACTAGTTTGACAGCGTATAGACTGGACCACTATCAGACTTTCCAAGTCTAACGAAGGTCCAGATAGCGAAAAGTTGAATCCAGAACATTGGGTTAACAATGAAGCTATAACCAGTGTTTTATCTGTACTTACGGTCAAGTTGGGAAGAACGATGTTAGCGGAAGGGCAACAATTTAGAGGAGACCAATAGCTAGCTTTCATTTTAAGAGTCTCCACGTTTTTCGTAATTTATATAAGTTGTTTCATACTATTTCCATTCGAATGGGATTTTGGTTTACACTGCAAATGCGTCACTGGAAGCAATAATTCTATGTATTCAAATTTCCCATCAAAACTGATGTTATCTCAAAACGCCCATAATTGTAAGAAGACGTATGTTAGGAGTGTTGCTCAGGTTTCACCAATCAGTTCGTGGGCGGTGGCTTGAAGCTGTATAGGAAACAAGACTACTACGGTATAAACCTCCAGCTGGGCTCCTTGCTGAGGGTTTGGTTTTTTTCAGAGTGAATTGTGAAAATTGTTCATAAATGAACGTGTGAGATTTGTTAATCCCTCCTTAAGCTCTGATGAATCAGGTTGGGTGAAGCCTGACTCAGCTGTAGTACTGGGCATCCTGGAAGGCAGGAACTTATTTCAAGTCTCAACTGTTTTTCCAAAGGTTTTGGAGGTTTGACTGTCTAGATGAATACTTACTGAAAAGCACTTGCCAGCTCAAGAAAGATTTTTGTTACTAGAATGCACCACACCACAGGTTTCCAAATGAGAGAAGCGCTGTATTATAAAAAACAAAAGGGAACCTACCAAACTCGGACATAAACATACGGTGGACAGAAAGTTGGAAAACATATGCGCATCAAAAATGGCATGGTCGCGTCAGCCATAACAAACTGTATCGACGTTCTGTTTAGATCATAAACCATTATCACCTCACTCTAGTTTGCTTCACCTACGGTGGTACACTGGAATTTACTAGTCTTACTTAAGTGAGTGTTCTGTCAGTACATCAAACATCAAACGTTCTTGATACCTCAATATGAAGTTTTCGATCATGCTATTCACTCCACTGTCCTCGTGTCATCCGCCTAGTCTAGACGACCCGGGACATATAGTGTAATGTCGTAAAGGCCTCGTGAATCAAACTGAAATAAAGTCAAAGTAAAGAAGAATGAGATCCTGGCAAGAAAATAATTCTGAGATGTTTTTTATCGGAGAACATGTCATGACCCAAAAATTGTGCGTCAGTCAAATGCATAGAATACTCTGAGGCTGTCCTTCATTATGTTTACCGATTCAGTTTGTCCGTTTAAACAAATAAACTTTAGCGTACAAAATCTCGTCCACTTAAAGCTTTCCGACAACCTGACGTACGCCGTTCATTTACACTGCATAGTTCATGTAGATTATTGACCGTGTCAAACGAAGTCAAGGAATCCATTTTGTGAGGCCTATCCAATTCAAATGAAGCCGTTCCAAGTTAATCGCAATTAAAATATTAGAAGTAAAAAGGTGTTTTGACGAACAGTCTGTTTTCAGTTTTTCATCACAGGGCCAATTACATAACATTTTATACCATCATGGTTGTCAAGCGATCATAATTAAAAACGATTAGTTACATAATTTCATCACGAGATTGTAAATCGGAGGACAGTTAGGTGACAAAATTGGCCTCCGGAAATGTCGCGTCACTAACCGTAGGCCATGGTAACCGTAGGGTTTGTACAGATTTCTTTTGAACGCACAACTTTGGATTGCGCAACCGAATTCCGATCGCCTCCGCGGTGGCCACAATACGAAATTTGACTCCTCTGGATTGACGCCAAGGCAAACGATAAATGGGCTGGAAAGCTACTTCTAGTGAGACTTGGTGTCCTGAGTGAACAAGTTGCCTCAGGATTACACTTGAAATCGACTTCACCTAGCCTTTAGTCAGCCATGTGGGGTGGTGCTCACTTATCCTCTGAGAAAAAAGCCTGGTTGTGCGGCCGACGTGAACTGCTCCCCAGGAGCGTGTGAAAGAGTAAACGCAAACTGAGTTTACACATTTAGACAAAGCATTTCTGAGGTGTATGTGAACAACCGGGTAGGATCTGAACGAGATTCGCAATTGTGCCGCACTGTAGGTCTTTTCAATTGCGTTACTTATTCTGTGAGTTACCAGTTCAGCCAACGCCTCGCCTTTGTATTCTAGCGTCATGTAAAGGGGACGTGGAACGGCCAATAGAACGGACAAGAAGAGGCAACCTGAAGGGTAAGCGATAATGACATTCCGCATAATAAATAACTAGAGGATATATTTTCAGTTATACAGAAAGATCGCGTTTGGCAATAAACGTTCTGTCATTTCGAACTGAAAAAAATCAGTGATCCGACATTATGGCTTGGGGGATGGAACAAAAAAGTGAAAAACAAATGAAATTGTAGTATGCAAAGCACTACATGAAAATTGCCATTTTTTGGACTAAAATGTCACACGCCTCAGCAAACTCACAGTTTGTGATTAGACGGAGGGAGCAAACTTTACCTGTTCAACATCTTGTCCACAATCACTAACAGCACACTTAAACAGGATTAATATTGGCCAAGGTTATTGAAACAAAATGCGTCGTATCATCGAAACAAAACGGAAATATATAAATAGAACGTAAGTCCCTGTTAGTTCTGTAAGGTTTAATGTGAACAATTACGGGTGAGTATTGTTTACGAAGGGCTCTGGAAACCGTTCCGACTAAACATGGTTAGTGATAAGTGCACCCAATAAGGAAAACAATCGCCTGCCATTTGCGTCAGATTAAGTGTTTTGTTTGAGTGGTGATATATCCACTACCTGGATTTTGTGCCAAAAAATTATGAACGGTACCGGCCAAACAGCTATTCTCACGGTCATCAATAATGACGGTACACAGGAGCTCAAAGTGACAAATGACGTCGTCATTTGAATAAGCAACGCGACTTGATGGTTCAGTGAATCTGGTGAAAAGTGTGGACGATGAAGTATGCGTTTAGCCCTATATCCTTTTAACTAACAGTTATGCCTATTTACAAGCAAAAAACAACATCAAATAGCATTGTAGGCTGCATATCATTCATGACGAATCGCAGCCAGAACTTACCAGACGTGATCTATGTGTCCACTGATTTGCTGATCCGGAAAACTTGTTTAACCGTACAGTCATCAGGTTTGCCTATTTCCACTAATAGCGCGTTACAGCACCCTTAGGTCACTGATGGACGGATCTTCGTAGGCGTAGGTGCCTCCGTCCAGACGTTCAAACCGTTCATCCGTTCAATTTGTTCAGTTTGTTCATTTGCGGAGTGAAATGGGCAGCATAAATGCAAAATGCGCCGCTAACCAGAGTGATCTTAATTACTTGACAAATACTCCACCACAACCCGCTAATAAAAAAATTTGACTAGTGCACCATCGGCAAACATGTAACATGTGTTCAGTTTGGAAATGATACAGCCCATCAGCCGCAAGCTATCGTACCATCTTGAGATAGTTGTATAAACTGTGTGGCAGCTATTCTCCATGTCAATTTGGGTATTTCTCTTTCAAAGGAGTCCTTTTCAACGAAAGACAATGCACATCTATTTCCCAGAATACGTTTATGGGCTGGAGAAAGTGAATATTTTCCGTTGGTTAGCAAATGTTTTGGCGGGAAATGGTTAGCCGTATATTTTAGCTGCTGGATGCAGAATGACACACCTGAAAGACTACTTCATAAAACGGAAAAACTCCAAACGCGGTTTATCAGTGTCGCAAAACAGTTCATATATGCTGATCTGTAACATGAAATTGACACTTCGTGTCGCGTAGATCATAAAGAAACCCATAAATTCCAGTAATATTGCTGCCAGTTTATTTGTACCTGTGAATTCAAATTTCTATGACATTTGGTCGTTGGATGACTATCGCAACACTGCACTTGATTAAACACCATCCTGTGGTCTACATTATCATTCTCCATGCAGTGGATTTTGCCGGTTGAGGAAACATTAGTCTCGAAGTATTAGCTACCACTGCTGGTCCACGATGGTCTAATCACATTGAGTATATAAAGCAAATCTTTGTGAACCGTACAGAACCCACATTTCTATGTTAGCTATTATAGCCAGGATACAGGCGTGTGCAAGTGCGTTAGCTCGACTGGGTTAGGACACATCCATGCTTCCAAATACCCGTGTTTGCTGTTTGATTTATCTTCTCACTTTAATCTCATTTTTAGCGCATATCGTACAGAGTATACAAATCTATTGAGAATATAATGGTACATATCAAAACAGTTGCAATCCAACCGCTTTTCAGTCCCGTATAATAGGTAGTGGTAAGTGTGATGGTAGAGGGATAAGCCAGACCAAAACTGCAGTCCAAAAGCGTAGGGATGACAGAATTGAACACCATCTTGCAAGCTGCAGTGCATATGGTTTATAGCTGTGCAAACCGTTCGTTCTGCTTCGTTGGGTGTAAAACAAGTAACAAGTTAATCCACCGTTGTGTTGTCACATGTGTTAACATGGTGTTTCTTCATTATTCGTAAACACCTCAACATAGCTATTCGCATTGTAGATTCGAACTATACCTGTGAATCTGATGGAACACACGTAGTACATAACATTCTTTCTGTTACACATATCACGAGGGATTTTAAGTCCGTTCGTTAATACTGTGTTCACTTTCTAACCTCTGACTAGCTTATTGTTAATCAATCTAGAGTGCTTCGATGAAAGAGGTACGGTGTACTACACCGACTATCCTCACAGTATTCTGGATCAGAGTTGCGGCTATTGTCAAATCGGGCACACATAAGCCAATAGCAAACTACATTGCCAATAAACAAGTTAACAGTAACAGTTTCTGGGAAACAACATTTGATTAGCGAGTTCTAAGAATGTTTTGATTATCACAACAGCTACTGTACATCCACGTTCTTCCGCTGCTCTACTTGTCTTAGAGATTGTACTAGCTCACACAGCCATCAAACATAGTTGTCAGTTCAACTTCCGCCGGAACTGTCAATTCCACACTTACTCCGCGATCAGACATGTTGACAGATGTCAGAGTGGGTGCAACCGAATGGCCAGTCTGCCTACCGTTTAAGTTAGTATTTAAAGGGTTACAACGCTAATAATCCACAAAATTAGAATATGTCTGTCAAACGACCGCTCATGTTACAACAGTATTGATCTGAATAGACCAAACAGTCAGTTAAACCTACGTGCGTTCATCATTCAACGTAGTGCATGGAGTTGTAAACGCTCTAAATTCGCATTCGCAACTGCAATTAGTACTCAGTACTGAATAATTGTTAGACTGGTTCACGGCTTGTGGTTCAAACACTGGTGCACTGTTTGTGCTAAGGTAGCCAGTCCATGCTTGTTGTGCGACAAAAGGTTTCCTCTGCTATGACTGAGGACGACCGGTGTGTGCTGAGCTACCTTGTGTACCGAATTTCCTTTTTAAGGTAGTTGATTTGAATGCGTCTGATCATTTTGACACTGTTACCAAGGTACTCGTATTAAAGTGACCCTAACATGTATGCCTGTCACACTAGACCAATATTGATCTTAAACAGTTTTATTGCGGTTCGACTGTTTATACAAAATTGACGTCGGAATTTGGCGAACGTTTAGACTATCTATTGACTGTACTTAACTGAATCCCTACCATATTATGAAATTTCGGACTTGAAGGGGGCTTGCAAGAACCATGTACACTTGACTCTGTGCTGAGCAGCATGAACACAGAGTGGAAAAATAGAAGTAACGTTTGAGAAATAAGTACAAACATGAACCAAGCAAATTTCAACAGGCACGGCCTGACTGCAGTGGTAGTCTGCGTAAGTTATTTTTGAATTCTTTAGATGTCCAAACTGCACAGTGGTATGACCTGACATGTGGTCCTTGTTTGATGTAATCCACCGATGCAGCTGTTAAAACATATTCCAGATTGTATCAAGCACTATATTGTCAGAGAGCAAAAGAATCGTTTTGACTCTTTAGAAAACTCATCTGTTGTTGTGGCCATACAAAACGATAATTTTAACTGAGAGTAAAAATAGGTATTTGCGGTTGTAGCGACCGATGCATCCAAGACGGCTGATATAATCTCCATAGCTCACAGTGAATTGTGAAACCAACAGTTCAAATAGAGAAAGTGACTGTGACGCATTAGAACACGCTTTGTAGGCTTACTGGATAACACAAATTAGGCACGAATGATAATTTCGCGCGGTCGATTCAAAGTGAGTGTGCGCTAGTGAAAAGTTTTTCCTGTCAAATGACTCAAATAATCAGGTTGGTGTCCAGATTACCATACTCACACTTTTAAAAACTGAGCAGCAGCAACTTTTTGTGGAAACTTTCGAGGGGATTGTTCCAGGATCTCACTTGCAAAGCACAGTGCCAAGAATTTCGTCTCGTTGAAGATGCTCAGTTGGTAACCAGTGATGAATATACGGTAAGCCACTTTATATGAATCAAACAGTAGCATAACCCATGCAATATGTAAAAACACATTGAGGATTTTTGCTACTGTTCTCTAGTATCCGCATTTCTGCCACATTGTATGGTAATGCCCAGAAACCTACATCCTGTGGCATGCCAAGAGCGGACTCTAAGAACAATAGTGTGCCCGAAGTATGGCTGAGGAGTACTGCCAAGTGCTTAATGCCACTCAGTTAGCAGGTCATTATAATTTACACCAGACGTTAGCAGTTGAGGTAAACGACCTACAGCTGATCGCAGGTTTTGCATCTTCATAAACCTTCCAGCCAGCCTCTTTTGAAAAGAAGCACTATACTTGAATTTCAGTTTCGTTAAAGTTCGTCAATAATGAATACCCTTGTTTTGTGATAATTCACTCGTACCTAGTGTGAGGCAATGGCGAAATAGTCAACCATGTGGCCGGAGTTCTGACCCAGGTCATGGCAAGGATATGCACTAGTGAATAGGTCTGATAACAACCCGAATCGAGTATAATGCTTCCTTTCGAATACGGCTGATTTTGAAGTTTATGGAAATGCGACAGCTGCGATCAGATGTAAGTGATGTTCCATTTGCGTTGACCAATTCCAGCAACCGACTTGTTTTATCTTATTGCTCAGCCATTTTCTTACGTGAGTAAAGACCACTAATCACCCAATCAGTTCAACATCGAACCGATTGGATAACTGGTGTGAGTTGGTTTCAAGTGTACGTTCAATAGGTTTCGTAATTTCATTAGTTTTCGTACGATATGCACAATGTTTCAGCGGAACTCGGTTCGATATCCACCATTTCAACATATATCCATTTACAAAATAATCTCAAAGATGGCCTATTTCATTACCAATTATTCCATATATTACTGACAAGTATATTCCATATATATCTACTTGCCAGCAGTGTTCAACCTGTCTTAATTTTACTGGTGAGTTGTTGAGGATTTAGTTGATCTCAAGTTGAGCATCAATTACACTCGATCATAGCCTTCACATTTAGGTATACTTTCCTGCCGCTATTTTTGGACAAGACCCATAATAGTGATATTTCACTCCTGTGTAAAATATTCAGAAGTATATACACTTATCAAAGCAGCCAGCTGAGCTTTGCTCAAGCTTTAATGTGGCAACCGTGTAGAATAGTGGGCCAGTGGCACCACATGAGGCAGGACGAATCGCCACATTCCTATGGTCAATTGCTTTCGTTTGTGAGTAACATCACCGATCGAGATGGTCAGATAATTTGGACCGTATTAGAAAACGAACGTGACTGTGGTCGTGCCTGATGTGAGCTGACTGGTGCAGCAGTCAACGCGGTTACCTAGAGAAAGCATGGATGAGAATTATATGACGGTCTTGCAAATGATATAAACCGCTGATGATCATTAGCTGAAGGAAAACTTGAGAATGACGCTTTCTTTCGAAGGGAGTGGACTGAGAAATGCATACGAACGCAAAAGCTGCGAGCAAATATGAGTAACGTCTTACTTGTGTATAATCAGATGGATACAGATCTCTCCAAGTACTTTTATGCAAGTAGCTTATGAAACCAGCTTTCTCCGGAGTGAATTTTAGTAGAAAAGACAGTTGAGGTAACTGGGTATAAAAATCAAAGAGGACATACAGGGATTTTTAAAATCAGTCCAACATAACAACGGAAGATCGGAATGATATGTTTATTGTCTGTTACAATGGTTCAGTTTAATTTGTGATGATACCTTACCAACTTCGGATTGCGGCTTAAGATACTTACTCACCCTTAGTCATATCAGAACAAGTAACAAAATGTTCTGCTAGATGTGCTTCGTGACCGTGGGTACACATCAAATGTTACTTGGTTTTAGTGCATTTTTCTAGAGTCATCATGGTATATGGTGTCTTCCAGTATTCGTTCTCCAAAAATTTGTTTGATGTCATTTAGTCAAAGCTGAACGGGGTGATCAACCTCTGAGTGTAGTAGTGGCAACTGGTTTGCGTTTTTTTCTCAAAGAGACATACCAGATATAGCTTTTGTGTTATTCGTCGCCGTTCACATGATCGCGAAAGTCCGCGACGTAGTTTGAAAACAACTCAAGGTCATTTGGCTGCAAACTTATAACCAGCCTTAGTCAAACAGCCCCTGAGATGATCAGTGGTTGTCAATGATTTTAGTAGAAATGTTTGAAAAATCAGCTTGAAATTTTGAAATGTCTTTTCCTCATTAAACAAACGAAGATCAAATGTTTAATTGTCAATTTCACCTTTTGAAAGTTGTCTACCAGTATACGATAAGACAGAACCATCCTGTTCATTAACAGAGAACAATTCACTAAAGTAATAAGTAACAGCGTTTAGTCGTTTCACGTGAAAAGTCAGGTAATCTTAAACAGTGTGTCTTATCTCTCTATCGAACTTCCTAATGTATTGTGCACTGTCAGCACTTCCGGAATAACTCTTAAAAAACTCAATAACTTCGCGTGTTCAACGACGCTAATGCAAACCATGTCGGGAGTGAGTGTAGAATGTCCGACGTTTTTGAACGAGGTTTGTTAAAGAACAGGAACTGTGTCTAAAAACCCAATACTGGCCTGGAGGATGAAATGTTTACAAAACTTAAACGGCAACATACGAACTAACAAACTGATCAAATGTCACCTACACACATGATTTAGTTTCTTTTCGATAATTTGAAAACATTTCACTTATTCTTTCCCGATACGCGTTGTTCTAAACATCCAAAGAGATGATAAGATTGGGTTTGTCCTTTGAAGGTCTTTTACAAAATCTTCAGCAGCATGCATTTAAACTTGGGACGAAAATTTCTAGTTGCTACAGCTCTATGAGTAACATTTATGGATAACCTTTCCGCTTTGGTGAGTTCATTTAGTCGATTTGTACGGAGAATGGACGAAGCCTTTTAGTGGACTGATCCCTATAGTCACTTAACATCATTTCACTGGATCTATTTTTTACTGGACGGTTGGTAAGTTGCAAGGAATCGTCTAGGTTGGAGATATTTGACCTGTTGCTAACACGATTCAGGTATATCCAGAAAACATCGAAATATAATAGGCTTAAGGCACTGCCCGTTAAGGTATATTGATTAGGATAATGCGGACTATTCTTGCAAATCAAATGGCTATTTAGTCCACCCCGTACCTTACACAGGTGCTTATAATCCGACTATATTGGGCGTTTGAATATGATATTAATCTGATTTGATTGTAAACTGAAATGGAAATTTATTTGAATGAAACGCCTTGGTGAAAGTTGCACGTTCTTCCGACGAACGTTGAGTGACGCACGTGTAACCAACGATGCCAAATACGAGAACTAATTCAAGTCGTTGGAACCGTGATACTATTGACATAAAGAATACACTGATGTGTAGTAGGGGATTTTGATTTTCATATAAATTGAACATCACCCACAATCGATCGCAGCTCTCGCATTCCAATAGACTTCCAGTCGGCCCATTTCGAAAAGAAGCACTAGACTCGAGTGGTTCAAGTCCCGGCAGTGACGATGATATGCACTACTGACAAGCTCTAATGAGAGCGAAATTCGAGTCTAGTGCTTCTTTTCGAAAGGAGTCGACTGGAAAGTCGATGGGACTGAGACAGCTGCGATTAATTGTGGGTGATGTCCGATCTATATAAAGAATATAATCAGTTACAAGAAACAGACCTCAATTGGTTTGCGTTCGCGGGATATGATACAATGGTTGGTCGTAATAGGCCGTCAAGGGTCCAAAAGCCACGACAAGTACAAGCACAGGTGACCGACGGGCAATGACGAATCGACGAAATGCTATCGGATCTGTCTAATATGTGTCTAAATAACCGGCCTTCGGACAGACCAATGAGTCGGTAACAGTTTCACGGCGGACAATAGAAAGACCGTATTCACATAGGTGGGGTGGATGAGATGGACAGACAACAATGGGTGTGTGGGCAGTTGAGTGAGGTTCAATGACTGAGAGAGGCAGAATGGAGCAATTATTAAAATGAGAGACGGGTTGTGAGAATGACAAGAACAGGCGTCTAGTTAGGCGGGGTCAAAAAGGCAGAGTGCAACATGTTTAATCGAAAGGAAGTTTGACCTCGAAAAAATTCCTACACCTGCCACGAAAGTTCCACTCTGGTGCTAATCGACGGTGTCACAATTCTAATTCTGGCTCCCTTTTAATCATACCCAAGACGCTCACAAATGATAAACAAACGCATGAGGATGTTCGGAGACACACACCTCAAAGGCACATTTGACGAGACCGTCGTCTCCGGCTTTCTCTGAGTGTACTTCTCAAGCGTCCCATTTGTCAAAGGGTGTAACTGGATGAAAACGGTCTCCTATGACTAACACCCCACACTCTAGACGGGACTGAAGCTCTCCTGCCTGACTTCCTCCAAACGGAAAATTCGCCTTATATCTGTTTTCATCATTCCCTTTGCCACTTTTACGAATACCGTCCGAACCAACCCGTCTTTGCTCGGTTCACACTCTACAATTACGTCGAATGGCCACTGTCCCAGTGTTATCAGAGCTGTTTTATCGAACACTGTTGCCTAGGCCTAGGAAGATCAGCCACGAACGATTTAAAGACTTTTTGTAAATGAATAATAGGCTATGTACCGGTTTTGAGTGATGGTTCTTCTGGCTGTAGCTTTTACAAAATTATCAAACTTCTGTGTTTAAACAACGACTGATCCACTTAGTTTCATAATACCACCAAAGTTTAGCAAAATCACGAACTTGATTTTGTGCATTGATTTACTCCGTATCATTCGCGTATACCATTGAAGGTAATAAGACTGACCAACTAAATGCGATTGTTTCGACAATGAACAAAGTAAGCAAGTCAGAAAACCTTGATAGCAATTAGCTAGGGGTAATTGATTCTTTTTATCTTGGTTCAAACACAAACAGCGTATTGCTCTTGATCTATTGAAAAAATACCGATAAATTTTACTTAAGTGGCTTGAAGAACAGATGTTTGCGAACATTTGGTCTAGTTGACCATCAGCGAAGTGGTGGATAACTATTTCGAACTAGCTGGGTCTCATCAACACCCATGCACGCTAGATAATTGGAAAGAAAAGTGATTCACATACCTTTCTGTAACCCCAGTGACCGTTATTCCCTGGTCTAGTAGATAAATGTCCACATTTCATGTTGCCGTTTGTACACGAGTCGTGGGTTAAATTCTGTGACGTATGTGTTGTAAATCAAACCCAGTTAGGTAGAAACAGCTGTCAACTACTTTACTGGTAGTCACTGGGACCAAATGTGTGCACGTTTTTCTCAACCCCTTTCTGGAGCTGTGGCGGTGCTTGCTAGTTTTCTAACCAACCACTAAACGGCTGATCGATGTCAGCCTATGAGCAAAAGAAAACGCACCAGCCAAGAAAAGGTTTCAAAAACAACTGTCAGCGAACTGGAAATTAATCAAAAACAGTTGATGACAGGCTCTGGAATCTCGTAATTCTGATCAAGCAATTGGAACTCAACAAGCGAAATGCTGAGACTCGAAATAAAATCATCATTCAATGATGTACATCTCCTGACAGATTACATAAAGTGGAGAATTATCACGACTTCATATGTTTTGTGATTTCATTGATAAGGAGACCGCAGCGCCATTGAACAGTTGTGCGAAACGAATAACTGATACAAAGATGTCATTAGTCAGTTGTATCACGGTTCCCTAGCTGAGCGCGTACACAATAAATAAGGCTCTGAATTAGATGAACCAGAATACACTGGATCCACATGATCATTTACAACGTTCTAAACGAATGAGTTAAAGCCACTCGGATGGCGAGTCACCGGAGTTGGTTATAAGTGGCTCAGAGGTCCGCGTAAAGCTAGATCATAGAGTCTGGGGTTGAAATTTTAGCTTTAGATGGAGTCTAGTGGAATAACGATTGGTCACGTCAATTGCCAAGCTTGCACCAGCTACTATGAAGAACAGATAACCGGATTTCATTGTAGAATCACAGTCCGTTCCGCGATGACTAGTATCAGTTTTCTGGTCAGTTAGCTGTAGTCAGTCTGAATTTTGTAAATTATGCGGGAGCTTAGTTGGGTTCAAGGCAGTGGTCCGTACCAACAGGATGTGCAAGTGGTTAGCGGTTAGTGATTTTGATCAAACCGGTGATGAACCAGTGTTCTTTGATCTTTTTGTATTAGCGCCTAATCATACAATTAACACATCCACTGTACAGTAGCGCGGGAACGACTGGAAACCGAATGGTTTCTGAAAATACAATGGTTGTGTAAATCAAAGTATCGAGGTCGCATGTGCAAAGCTGGACAAAACATTAAGCAATCGGTTCTAATATATCTAGTGATCAATAGGAGATCCGAGTTTTTCACGTGAATCAACTGGTACCCATAGCTGATTACAACTGCTGCATTCCGATGTCCTTTCCAGTCAACCCTTTTTAGCTAGGCACTGGACTCCAGTTTCGCTCTGTTTAGAACTCGTCATTAGTGCATATTTTTGACCAGACCTGGACCAGAGCTCCGGCCACTCGTTCATAAGTCAGCCCTGTTGACCATTGTCCCACTGGTCTTATATCAGGATGTAAGTGCCAGTTGACTAACTCTGATCTTGCATTTCGTTGCCATCTAATACATGCAGTTGCTCAATATCTATTCATCCAACCTAAGTGAATCAGCCTGTTATTTCTAGTATCGGTTATCTTGATCGATTTCGTGTTCTATACCGAATGTTATTCCTTCATCTAATCTTCACATCATTCAATTAAGCTCTACTTGATGACTGCCAAGCGGCAACAGCTGCAATCAGCCAACCTGAATGCGGACGACAAAACCTTGTCACCTACCTTTCATTTATCGATTAAACTATACGTACGGTACAATGTATTCAGTTTGATTTGGTCCTCAGAATGTGAATGCTTTTTGACAAATCACCTTGTCACGTTTGACTTTACTGAGTAGTGAAACTAACTGAAGAAACCAATTTACTCCATGCGGACCACCAGGTATCGCTCCGTTTGCGTTGACCTTAATATTCACGAGATCGTACACCCCTTAACGCTTGACTGTTTACACGCATACAGTCTCATCCAACTGCACGTGGCTAAATCTTAGTTCATCAAGTTGTTTTCAACACTCCAACTAATCATCATGCATTTGCGTATTTGTCAAGCTAAACGTGATTTCCCTAAGTCAAATGAATTTGTGAATGCTCGAATGTGCAATGTTCACAACTATCATTTAGCCCATCGGTCTGTATTAAGACCAGTAATACAAATAACGAATTACTCACTTCCCTGTGATAGTCAGTGAATTCGTGTATAAAGTTGTAATAATTTGTACTAATTTTTGGTCTGATCGAAGGCACCTAAGCAGCAGTAGCTATTCCTGGTCATCTTTCTCCCAATGCTTATACTCACATCTGTATTGAACTAGCACATTTGAAGTAAACGGGAAACAGGCTGATCGATGGGAGAATCGGGCCCTCATGACGGCGTAAGATTGCTAAAATGAATGAAGTGAACTGATTACAGAAAGCCATTTTCATTCCGCCAAGCACACTAAACAGGAACCTGTGCACTTAGCAGGCGATTACCCGATAAGCCGCAGAAGTGAAAACGTGCAACCCAATTACACGGATGATTTATCTGAAATGTTGACCTTGTTTTCCTAGTGTGTGCAACTAGGCTAACCTCGAATTGGTCGTTTGTTGACTCTTCTTTGCAACAGACTCAAGTATCTTGGTAGAAGTTAAATATGTTCGGAGAGCAGATGAGCGGTCTTTATGATACAATTAACGATCGACCTTTGACGCGGTCAGTCGTACCAATGGGCACTGTGTTGTGCAGATTTCATACTTGAAGACTATAGATTGTCACTTATATGTCAGCAAATCATTCAACTTGAGCTCAGTTTGGATAATCCTTCTGAATATAATAGCGGATAAAACGTATCGCTTCATTTTGTCTGTCTCTATTGGAGTCTGCCAGTAAGATGGGTTCTAACATCAGATACACGTGACAGTCCTGAAGTTTTTGTCGAACACGTGAATATACCTCTTAATAAGCCATGTAATAAGAAAAATGACTTAGGGTAAAACTTTCTGCACATTCGGGTAAGCAGCCACATTAAACGGTAGTTTTCCTGGCCATTGGAACTGAGTTTAGAGAAGAGTTGTGATCACATGAGACTGCTGTTCTGATATTTCTAGCACTAACAAACTTACTATACCCATGACGGTACCACTAACGAAGCAAATGATTAAGATGAATTAATCCAAACTCAGATTTACTAGGCGGATTCTCTCTTACTTCTTCAGCGTCACAAAACGTCAAAGTATGCTCGCTAATCTTCAAACTCTTTGTTGTTGTCATCTTTGTCTCCGAGGTTTACTCTCAACATAAATTATCCGTGAGGAGGCTACAAATTATGAGATAAACCACTGTCCCAGACGAGTGCTGTTTGGAACATCGACAATAGTGTTAAACGGTTAGAGAATTAATCGTCTCACCAGATTAGATACCTCATCTCCTGTAGTCTCTTAGCAACTAGTTTGCAGTGATTATGTCTAGTTGGTCACGTGATGCAAATGGTTGCGATGGTTGAAAACTTTCCAACTGGAAACATTCTCTTGGCAAACCTACTGTGGAGGTTGTCCACGCTTAGACTTCTCGAATTTGTAGTATGTGGCGTTCAGGGAACCCCATTAATGTAGAGGATAAGTTTTGAACTTGCACCAAATAAAAACGGTGTCGTCATATCTACTTCGGAACAGACGATTTGGGTAGAATCAATGAACAGTTACGTTAGAATAGGCCTGCTCCACTAAATATCATTCAGGAAATGGCCTAGGTCTCACTCCGTCTTATACTGTTTCTATCGAGGATTGAAGTGCACTGTTCAGCCGATCTGTGCTAACATCTGTGCAGAAACACCATAATTTTCAAGAATGTATGAGCAACGTTCGAATGATTTATTTCGCCGTCCAAACAGTGAACACTCAGAGGAATGACGTATCCTTTCAGGGGCGAACTTGGACCTGGAGTTCGCACTTGCCTGCGACTTTGAAAAATAAATGTGCACTCGAATCGTAGCACAAACACACGTTAGACGGCCCGAAGCGTGCACAGTCCATATGCGATTCCTCGGCTTCCTGAAAAGTTCGATAGAAGCTTTCTCCTGTACCATAGGTAATCAACCTATGGACCTGGGAGTCGTATATTTTCAAAGTCACAGACGAATATATAAAGATAACGTATTTTATTATTGTGACTAAACTATTTCTTATAAAATGTACTTTTATGGATGCGAAATGGTCAAATTATAGTATCTTCCTCGAAAAAAGTGGTATATATACTCACTTACATGAAGTGTACAAATATCACCCGGTGATCAGATAGGAAGATGTCAGATGAGATATTGTCAGGGGTCCCAGATTGTACTGCTAACTCCAGAAGAATTCTGTATTGTTTGAACAGAAGGCGTTATCGGTTTATCTATTCAGACTAAGTCAATTACGAGCACACCTACAACGTCTCACGATTTGAACTGAAGAAAAACAGCAGAGAGTTAATACAAAATGTGGCTTATCGTTCAGTAATATAAACTACGTTCAGGGTGAACCAAGATATGCATTTAAATCAACTATCTACGGTAACCAAAATAAATAGAATTCCCACCATATATGTTTTACGTTAAGCTGTGAAAAGATTTTCCAGCAAAGTTAGCGTCCCTGGTTCAAAACTGTCATCAGAAACATTTACCAATATAAATACCCTTCAAGTTCCGGATAACCCAAACGGGAATACGTGTAACTCAAACAGATCGATACAGACTAACCGTCTCACCCTTATTGTACTCGTACCACATAGCTCGAAACTGAACGAGGAGTCACCCATTTTTATTCCGTCACTGATTTCTGATACGCTGTACGTTTGCAAATGCAGCAACTGTACAAACACACTCATCGTTTCGGTTGAAACACTCACCTTGCATTATGAACTGATGTTGCACACATTCCAAAAGTGCACTGGTTGCAGAGTAATCACCTCAGTAACGTGAGGTCCGGGGTGATAAGTTGGCAAATTGTTTGTTGGGAATAAAAACAAGCAAGATAATATGGGTCTGGAACCCCCTTACCCGACTGGATCCTGATCAGAAACCTTGGAGGATGTGATGGCTAACCAGATTCGTTGGAGCCAGTGCTATCTCTGAAGTATTTACAATTATCGAAGCATGACAGTGAAGGTCTCGGCGAGGCTGTCTCCCTTATGCAAGATGTACACATTTAAAAGTGGTTTTTGAATTTGGTTAGATGTGCCATTCGCAACTAATAAACAGGGTTTTTTCATAATCATTTTAAACACAGCATATATACTCAATTGCACACAACTTCTCTCAGCTCTATGGGATAGAGTTCACACGTTAGAAATTCAAATTGGCTTAAAGCACTCAGATCAGATAACCAGTCGATGATTTTGTAACAGTGAGAATTGCATAATAATCCTTGTTGCAGTTGTTGTTGTTGTTCATGATGACTTTGAAGAGGACGACGATATTGGCGGTGAAAACGACGATTATGATGATGTTTTTGTGCGCGTTCCTCGCATCTGCTTGGTGAACTGCCTCGCTAATAAATGCTACATATATTTGCAGAACATGGTACGTTGATAGATTCGACAGTCTGCAAGCTTGTCAAAGTTCTGATGTTGTCATATTAAATTAATGTAAAACACTGAGACCTTTAATCTAGTTCATTAAGAATTATAGCAGATATATGGCGATATGTTAACATTTCGTTTACTCTGTTCACTCACGAACATAAACACCGGAATATATAAGACATGGGGATGGCAACAACAACAGAAATATTGAGCAACTGGATTCACATGAAACAAGGACTGTAAGCAGTTCTAAGACAGCCACACCGCATGAGTTGACAGTTTGTGTACACAGGGAGCCAGACGGCGGGTATTGATTAACGCTGTCTTGGAGAATGCAAGCAATTTGGGAGTCCGGTTGTGCAGCGTTGGTCAATACTTGCCCACCGGCCCCGTATGAATATAAACTGTTGACTCATGCAGTTTGTCTGTCCTGGAGCAGACGATGTTCTTTGTTTTAGGCAAACCCAAACCTTGACTATTTCCACTGTTGCTATTATCCGTATATTCCGAATATACGAATACATAAGGTAGACGATTATGAAGATACTAGATACGCGGTCTTTTCCTGTGCGCGATGATTCAAATTAAATAAGGTTTGGCAAAACCCGTGAACAGCAACTCAGCTGTTGCAACTAATCCATGGTTGTGCTTGTGGAATAAGCTGTGAGGTACCGAAACAATTGGGATATAGGTATCACAGATATGCTTAATTTATAATGAAAACGAACATTACAATATAATTTAAACCCGCTAGTTGCCGTAATTATCTAGAAGCTTGAAAGAATGGTTTCTTTGAATTCACATCAACTATGTCAGATATAATATCATGCGTTGTCTGAATAAGAACGCGTTCCTGAGTATGAATGAGTAGGAATACGGTGCAGGTGAGTTCATTCATTTTGTATATACTGCGGTTAATCCAGGGCTAATAATTCACAGAGGGTTTTAAACGACCTTAACAATAAGCAATTATGTAACGTTTTTGCCATGTACAAGAGCCGTTAACGATAGAGACGGACGTTATTTACCATAATGGAAGTATTATTGTGTGCATGAATTGTGTTCTTAAAAATCTTCACGCATGTAGAATAAACGGAAAACAAACGGCCCGAAGTAATGTGTAGAGGAAGATAGATAATCAGTTGTTCACTAAATTGTTTTACATGAAACATTTAGTTCAGAACTAATCCAAGTGCATGCATATATGTGAGATTGTTTCATTTGGGTTGATATTGCTTGTTGTTGAAAGGAGTTGCCTCCCCTTACCTTTATGGCCGCGGTGTAAAAGAAGCGTGGTTAGATCGGAGTGATTAATTTTATTTCACTAACTACACATTAAGTGATAACGTTCGTATCGGGAGCAGTAACCGGGTGACTTTAGGAGACTGCGACAGAACTAGCGATAGATGTCCTCTGATTGCAATGATGATAGTGATAGTATTCCTTATTTTTTTCTAGGCATGGGATATACATGATACCCGATCCTAGAAGGTAGTTACCAGATCACAGGAATTTATATCCCATACTGACTAGGAGTAAGTCTTTGTTGGTAGTGACATATTTCCCATAATTACTTAGCCTGCCTTTCAACAAAAGAACGCTAACTTGAGTAGAATCGTTGGGCAATCGTTTGTGAATTACAGTCGGATACATTTCTGACTGATTCAACCAAATACTTATGGATCCTCCAGCCATTATTTTCAGTAGAACTCAAGTTCAGAGACCTTATTCCTGTGTTACACCAACCAATATTGATGCAGTTCTGGTGAACGTTTGATGTTAATAGGCACTGTAATTAGTACATCCCATCCTAGCTATGTCTGTTTTTCCCCGTCATGAGTTATCCAAACATTCAAGCGAGGTGGTACAACCTGTTGACATATTATAAAAAGCTGAATGACAACCGGCGTGCCGACATTTCCGGCGAAGTTACATGATCGTCCTGGTAACAATCAAGATTAAATGACTCCTACATCAGTGGACATCAATTATGCACCTATAACACCCACTGTCAGTATGTTACCGTGTAGAAAAAATGTGACCTCCAACCAGACTAATTAGAAACTACCCTCCACGTTCTGCACCGTCTCGGTACAATTTGCAGCCACCACTTAGAGTGAGTCTTTCTCCCTGTAGGCTCGTATCGCAATTATCAAATCCGGTTGTACTTCACTGTCAACCGATCTGATCAGTGAACTCATATAAGCAAATAGCGAAGTGAATTCCAGAACATATTTCTTAACAGCCGACAGGAATCTTGCTTCCCGACCTATTGCTGGCCTCATTGATCGTTTGCCACTAATGCCAAACTAAAGCGGCAACACTTTTATAAAAGCCTGAAAGAACAGTCATGCAACCATAGGTCATATATATTAAATGTTATACAAGCCTGAGTATTCAAAAACGATTCATAATAAAATCCAATTTGCCATTTACACAATCGATTTCTATTAAATGACTATTAATCTGAGCTTATCGTTTGCCATGCCATCTTCATATGGCGATCCAGCTGGTTATTTATTTGATATTGAAGTTTCGTGACTGATCTGAGTGTACGTGAAAACCATAATGACATTTTATACGTGAGTTTCTGGCAATACCAGGAACGTCTTCATCAACTAAGTAGCTTATGCGACTGTTCTCAGTCAGATTAGAAGACTAGTTTCAAAATTGGACCTTCGGTATTAGTTCCATTGAGGATATTTCTGGTGAGTGTAAACTGGGTGATAAATTCGCATGTTGAAGAGAAAACCATATTAAATGAAATTACTGTACAAACATTACCACTCAGTCCATAAAAAATACGGCAAGTCTCGGCTTAAAAACTCGTGTTATTCTTTTATGCAGATTCCACGTTCGTATTCGAAATGTTTATTCGCGTTAAACTGAGAAAATGGGTACACAGAAGTGGCGATGATTATTCCGAACATTTATTGAGATAAAGCAAAAAATGCAGATGTGCAAGCATATATGCACGTGGCGTGCAATCCAGATTTCGTCATTGCTGTAAAATTTGTTCCAGGTGAAGTAAACCAGCAAACAGATCAATTCACAATAAATATGTTTTATTGACACAGGCGTTTATTTTGCAGGTTGACTGTAGAATACCCCAGGAGTGTGATTGTAGTCAAAATGGAAATCTAATAGGTTTTATCATTGGCATAGCGAATAAACTGCATACATGCAGTTAACAGTCTTCTCTTTGAATAGAAAACGTTAGTTTGTAATGCCTCTTTATGGTGACCCTCAAACTGACACTCAATGACCGTTTTTGCTCTTGTTTGGACTCATCAGATAATCACAGTATGGGTGGGAGATCGAATCAACAACATTTCGTGTTATGAGTCGACGCGAGAAGATTGGTCTGTTCACAGACTGAAGTTGTGGGTACCGAGGGCTCGATAGTCCACAATTTCGCGATTAGAACTCTTGGAATACTTGAAATAAACTAGCGGCTGACATAATAAAGCATTTTGTTACAGCTTGTCCCACTTAAATCAAACCAAATTTTATTTATCTATATATCATTCAATACTATGTGACAAAGAGTGATTATTCCAAACCATTTCTGCATTTGCTCAGCAGTTTACCTCAAATCAGCATACAACGGCCATTTTTGTTTACTCTTCAGCTTTAAACGGACAATTCGCGAATTCCATTTGATTGGTGCAACCCCAAAAGCTGAATCACAGTCACATTAAGCAGTGTCACTTATAGAGGGAGATAAAGGAATGCACATGTGACATATATGAAGATTTACAGGTTTCCGGTGAGTAGTCGGGGATTTGGTTAACTTCAAGTTGAACATGGCCCACAATCGATCGCATCCCCATAGACTTTCCAGTCGGCCCCTTTCGAACAGCAGAAGCACGAGACTCGAGTTTCGCTCTCATTAGAGCTCGTCACTAGTGTATATCCCTGCCGTGCTAGAACTCTGGCCACATTGTTCACGAGGCAACCGTGTTTACCACTGCGCCATTGACCTCACGTTAGGCACGACCGAATTGTCATATGTGAACACTCGACCACTTTCGCTTGTGAATAATGATCAGGTTGCCCGATTGTCTCGTAATGGAGACACAGTTGCTGTCTGTTAACTCCAACCGATGACACCTCGACTAGGACTTCTCTTCAAGTTGAAAGCACAGAAATTATTGACATGTTGAGCGATATTTGATTACTGGTGAGTAGTAGGGGATTTGGTTTATTTCAGGTTGAACATCGCAATTTGGTGTTCAACATTTTTCATATAGATTGAAAATCACCCACAACTGATCGCAGCTCTCGCATTCCCATAGACTTTCCGGTCGACCCCTTTCGAAGAGAAGCACTAGACTTGAGATTCGCTCTCATTAGAGCACGTCAGAAGTGCATCTCCTCGCCACTGCCAGGACTAGAACTCCAGCCACGCTGTTCATGTTTGAGATTGTCCAGCAACCTGATCATTACTCCCAAGCAAAAGTGGTTGCTCGATAATCTCGAACATGAACAGCGTGTCCGTGGTTAAAGTCTCGACAGTGGCGAGGATATACAGTACTGACGAGATCTAATGACAGCGAAACTCGAGTCTAGTGCTTCCTTTCGAAATGGGTCGCCTGGAAAGTCTATGGGAATGCGACAGCTGCGATCAATTATGGGTGATGTTCAAATTGAAATTTACAGGTTTGTTTAGAAGGTTCAGAGGTTTGCAGCATTTCTGTCACACACCCCTATCCCAGATAGTCTACACTCACATAGATCAAACGCATACAGACCTGCATACACACACACAAGCACACTTTAACTCTCTATGCTTATTCGCACCTGGGGGCCTTCTCGTGGTGACCTCCAGTGAACCGTGAACCCATACATCCTTCTGGTAGCCTGTCTGCACATCGCAGGTGAAACACACAAACTCGTGCCAGTTGACAACCACCTAGTTTGAATCTTTTACGTTGTAAATTTTCTGATGTAAGCCGCTTGATAAAAGCTCTCGGTGAGGATCGGAACGTTTTGAAACCGATAGCTTATTTTTTAACTCGTTGTGGCTTAACCAAGGAAGTACTTAATAACAAGTTTGCTTGTTTTAAATAGGACGATTTGGACCGGCGCACAAATTAGTCCAGTTGTCAAAATGGTTTGCTCCCGGCGAAGATTCTCATCCTAGCCAGTGAGGGAAATGGTGCGTCGTGGCAAACAGTATTTTTTGTTGACTAGAATTTGGCAAGACTCGAAACTCCAATAGCTAATCCCTTTTTGACAATAGATAGGGTTGACCGCTTTGAGCAATAGTCTGTCAGATTCATATTCTAGAGTAGACACTGTTCTTTTAAAGACCAGACAACAGATTTCACCAGTCGTATCATTGCGCGACAGTTGTGATATAAAAGCCAACTGTCTTCATACCTACTTGACCTTGAGTTCTCTTTCGTAATTTGTTTGTTTCAACAAAAATCGCTCTCACAAATGTTGACACATGCTAGATAAATTCAGCCTGCAGCTAAATAACCGTAAAGAAGCTATTCCTTACACTGTGATTTCCATCGCTGGTCTGTAAAACTTTGAACAAGCCATGAAAAGCCTAATCTTAAACACATTTTTAGTACTAATTTGGAGAAGTTCGATGTAGCTGATACTAACTGATGACGATTCACTATATAAATATGGATATTTTGCTAGGGTGTTTTAGGCTGAGAGTGTGCAGAACTCTAGTAAGATAAAGTTATTAATGTTACAACTCACTGCTTGATATGGCTCACCCTTTACATTTCCCAGACAAATTTGTACGTAGAATTTAGTCCAATATTATCAATTACCAAGACAGTTCAGTGTCAGTCTTAACAAAACCATGCTAATAATACCAGTCAGACAGTAAAATGGGAACGTTCAACGATTGTGAACAAAACACGTTAACACGTGTAGTTTAGAACCAACAGTTGACAATATCGGATTTTCGATCCGAATGTCAACAAATACAGTTGATAAATACTACTGAATATATGTTGTTCGCAATGACACCAAACCTAGTCAGTAACGGGGATTACGCTAAAGTTCCCGTATTTGTCCACCGTGAATGACAAATTAGCAGCAAGTAGACAGATATTAACTGATTGTCAATGGACACGCACTCACTCATGACATAACGAAGACGTTTCCACCAATTACCGTCTACACTTATTCTTAGGAGAAGGATAAAAATTTCTCGAAATCGTTGATTTATAACTCCGTATATAGTTGTTTATTTGAAAACGATTTTCATGTAATAACTCTACTTTTTCTGGCACTAATGCGTTAGTCACAAAAGAAGTCACAGCCGTTTGATTATTTTGCTTAGTGGATATGATTTTTTGATAATGATCTTTTTTCTTGATGGGACATTTTTTTCAAATATCTCGTCAGTAGCCCCGAAGTGTTATTATAACGCATTTTTGAGGTTTTTTTGATAGGTTTGCATTCAGGTGGCCTTGGCATAGTTGAAATCAATTGCCTAACATTCTAGATGCTAAAAATGGCAATGTAAATGACGCACATATTACATTATATACGTTATACTGTTAGAACTGGACCCAATCAAAAAAGCTCTTCCAGACCATTGTGCATTACTACCTTGAGGATAGCCGTTATGCAAATTTTCGGATGTAATTTATCTTAAGGGGAAAGTCGGCGTGGAGATTTCAGGCGGTAAAAACTGAGACCGGTCAGATATTTTACAGGCTCCACAAACGAGGTTCTACAGATAAATGTTAGTATTCATATAACATCCGTCGGCCAGATGTGACGTAAAACCCTAAGACCTAACCAAAATCAAACAAAGTATAAACAGCCATCAACAGTGATTTTTGTAGTGAAGTAGGGAGGGCTGGCTCAAACTTCTACTGGTTAGTTTTTAGGCTTAAACTTATGTTGGGTATGAGAGCAGGGATGAAAGAGAGGCCCGGTTTTCCAAAACGTGGGCCAAACGTTTGGGCTTTAAATATCCGGACGAAGTAACGCGAGTTCATATAACTATCTGAAATACATGCAGTTTTTGGGAAGACTAATACATTATTGGAAGAAACATCAAGGAATCGTTATGAGTATGTTGTGGAAAATGCGTGCAGGCATAAACAGCACACACACTTTTTGGGTGAGGCCCAATCATCAACCAAAGAAAAAGCGTGCTCAAATGCGGCAAGCGCTTTACCTGTTGAACTAAGAAGCTACGTCAGGAGCTAGAAACTCTCACATTTGGACTTTTACTCACCCGTCTTACAATTTCATATGGAATCCACCAACTGATCCAGGGGATCGACGACCCCGGTAGGATGTCGTGAACAATTCATGCTGGACTCCACTAACGCCAGTGTCAAACTCCTCACTAATAGTAGGCACATTATTGGGTTCTGAAGGATTACTCTGAGTAATCCCAACTTCCTTGGATCGAATTGAAGAATAACATAGCGTAGAGTAACAACCACTGAAATGTACGCAATTAAACATTTTTCTATTAATGCTTCTTTGAACACATAACATCATTTCTCGATTCAAATCTATATTACAATAAATTTTTGTCGGCTTTCATAAGAAAATTCTGGAAAGTAGATCGCACGAATATATCGCGACTGAAATGTATGTTTGCACTAGTCTCGGCACAAACTGAAACTAAATATTTAACTGTGTAAATAAAACGTGCAAACATGCATGTTTGTGCAATCTGCCCGGAGAGTGCTAAACAGACAACATTTTAAAAATAGAAAGTTGTATATGAACTCTCCCATATTGTTCAATTAGTTCACTTAAACGGTTCACACTATTTTGAAATTAATATTATGAGCAGTGTTCGAAGAGATCCTGCCCTCAAACAAATATAGCCATCTTCAGATCCTTGCATAAATAGTTGTAAGGATAATTAGAATCTAGTAAGGTGAGGAAACACTTGACTGACTCATGAAATTAAATAGCAGAGTATATGACTTTGAGTTTCGTACAGTATGTATGCAGCCGTTGATAGGATGAACATGGGTGGAACAGAGGCGTGCAAGTTGCAATGAGATCATGGGCAATAGTACTTACAGTCTGAAGCTTCGGTTACAAAAGCATAATTACTTAAGGCAGATATGATTTGAATTGTGTGAAACAGTGTGTGATGAACTACCATCGGCTGGGCATTACTAAAATGTGCTCACCTAATAGAAAGGTGAGTGTTTGTACAACTTACTTCTTTGCTCACAAACAGGAAGTCCTGATGGATGACGAAGCTCTGGATAACCACAATCAGCAACTACATACTACAACTTCACTCTCACATTTGAACTCGATCACCCAACCTTCCCACTGTCTGTTATGGATTCCAACGAATGATCTACATCATTATCATCATCGCTATCGTCAGCACAGACAACAATAGACCTATGTTTGGCACTGGTGCTTAATTCCCACATAACCATGTATTAAAAAACAAACCCGAATAGGAGGAGAGAAAAATGAAGAGTAGGGGAGGGAAAGGGTCATGAGTATTAGCAACAGCTGTCTGTATTCAAACATTCAGCGACAAGATACTTACACCTTGCAAACAAACAACCAAGCTGTGAGTGAAAGTAGACCATCATCAGCAAGACATCTCTTTCCGGTCTTCACTTACCCACGTCACTAAATGCACTCACTTCACGGAAAACTTGGCCAATCAACGACAACATTTACGCCACTGAGCTCGGTTAACCGCCATCTCACCTAACGTCTTAAGCCACCGACTCTGGGTGTCGCCAGCGTCCCAGCCTGTGAAATGGACCAGATCTACAGTAATCAAACCCTTCGTGAACGATTTCACTTGTCTACCCCAGATCATCATCTCTCTACCACGCACCCCACTCAAGTCGGCTGCAACATCGACAAAGATTGGTCGGTGTGGCGGACGACCAGTTAGCATCCCTAATAAATGACCCGACCATCTATGTCTGCTCAAATGTAGGGACTAAACGAAAGAGCTCGTTTGCCAATCACCACCTGATGCCCGCTTTCTAACTTCTTCGTTGCTAACTCACTGATGTCACCCGATATCAGCGATCGAACGTACACGTCGGCAACCAAATGCTTGAAGACGGTTAACATTTTCTAGCCTGAACAGTCACGTTTTGCTGCCCTAAAGTAATACAGCCCTCAATGTCGTCTTATATGCGCGACCTTTATGCATCAGAGAAGTACCTGTTTGTCGCCAGAAGTGTCCAAGAATAGCAAACACCACCTCAGCCTTAGAAATACGCACCTCCATTTCATCCCCTACACCTACGCCCCCGCTGATGCAGCTTCCCAAGTACACAAACCGACCCATGTAAGACGCATTCATTCCCAAAAGGTATGAAGGCTTATGTTATGAATGAACGGTAGCCTGGGGTAACTTCTGATTTCAGGTGTTTAGCGATAGCCGAGCACATTTTGCCAAAGCGATACAGAGTATTCTAGGTTGGAAGATGTGCTAATGTGAACCCTATGTACCACATACACTACGTTATCCTCTAGTAGCAAATTGCGATCCACAATACAAGCGTGTGATCAGACAAGTGTACTGCATGAACTCACCAATGTTGTGATCCAAGAACGCGTATGTCACAAGGGCTATTCATTCAAGAATGCAACACATAGCTTCGGTGGTTAAACAGGACCACAAATAAAAACACTCATTTGCATACAATACTCGGCCCAGATTATCTCAGTTGCCACAGACGCCAGACGTATCAAGGACCCTTTCGGGCGATGCTGCACACCGATATTTCTTCCAGTATTTTCCTGCTGTTACTTCAATATCAACATATATGCTGTGGTCCTACTATTTAATAGGAGTCGTGTAAGTAGCATACTACGTTCGCCCATCCTCAATACACCGGTTTTATTTCTGAAACACTGCAAGCATGTCTTCACTCCTTCGTGTAGATTTGGGACGTATTTTGCGATGTTCTTGTCAGTGATAACCTGAGCTACAAAACTTAATCGGTTCCAGATGATGTTCTTATCGATGTCGAGTTCTGAGTACTTTAGTAAACAAATAACTTCTAAACAGCTTCAGCATTTAGTCATTTGCTTCCAGACCACCAAATAAAATGATAATCGTTAACCATTATATATACATATGTCAAATACACCTATGAATTCATCCTAATGTTGACCTCGGTAATTTGTAATCAAAAGCATTAAAATAGTATACAGTCCAAGAATGTTTGGAATATAATCGTTCACAATTTGACCTTCAACGTTTTCATACATTTATCAGGTCCAGCTTTTCATGCTTAAACATGCGGATGTTATATGAGTCAGCACCGAAGATGCTTGTTATGTTAGGTTATAGTCGAATCGGAGTCCACCAACAACAGCCAGAACAACGACAACAATTGCAACCACAGAAAGTGGTGACGACGCAGAATGCGTTTCGTATGAGGATAATCCGCTTGTGTGTGAGTGTGTGCATGTTTCACGTGGCATGGATACTGTAACGAAATCTATTTTTGAAACATCATTTTTGAGTGAATAATGACTCATGAAGAAATATGAGACTGGTTTCGTCAGTGAAAAATTCTGATCCTCATCAGTACTCCTGCCGAAATAAATTTAGTTTTATCACCAAGAAAGAATGGACCACCAACAGTCGACAACGCACATGAATGCCACAAAATGACCGACGACATTTGAGATGAAAGTAACGAAAAACCAGTTTCCCATTGGTACAATAGTTGCCTACAGTTCGTTGGTTCGACTGTTGGAAAACGTGCTTCTACCTCATCGCTTCTAATGAGACATCCCACACTTTGTTTCATCTCTGTTAATTACTGGGCAATCTTGGACTAACGGAAATGCAGTCTTCAGAAAAAATCACCCTGTTGTTTGCACGACTTCCTAAAAATACCAGACATACTCTTCACTATTTTGAGGGTAAAGGTTCTTGGTTTCTAATATTTATGACTCCGTTTTGTACAAATTCACTTCAGACGTACAGTCAGCTGCACGGCGACATACACCCACACAGAAGACGAATTAAAAAACTTCAGAAATCGACAATATGATCATAATTGTATAAATAAGTTGGTGCCACTCTAATAAATTCACGAAGGAACGACTACGTATAAAAGGTCCTCATACTACAAAACTGACAGGAAACCAAGGAAATCGAAAATAAGCCGTTCTTATTTGACACAGTAAGACTGCCTCAAGATATGACACGACAGGATTATCTGCTGTGTACAGGAATCTGTCAAACGAGCGAATATACCTAGCAGAAACTTTGCAGCAGACCTTGCTGAGGTTGTTGGTCATGGCAGTCTTCGGTGTATATTAATTTTGATAAAAGTAATTCGCCCAAACCGATAAGCTTAATTGAAGGCAGTAGTTTGTTAGAATCTATAACAAGACGATACAACAAGTTTTGTTAAACGTGTGGCTAGCTTTTGTTCGAGTGATGCGTTCATCAAATAAAAAAGTCACTGTTCCCGTCAGTGTGTTAGTTTGTGAACAAGAGCTGCAAACAACAGACTGGAAGATCAGTTCCTTGGCGAATTTTACTGAATCTCATCAGTTGTTCATCTAAGCATCGGTGTTTATACAGCAGTGTTATACCAGTTCAGTTAAATGCGATGCGAGGCCATGCAGTCACAATACATACACACATATAAGACGCACACGCGTGCGATGGAATTGTTAACTTTCATGGCATTTTCAGACCAGGCCATATCTGTCTGTTTGCAAACCAGCGGTTGGCACTCGCGAATAGCAACAGCTTCAGTAATCTGAAGCCGTCGTCGAGTGTTGCTCACGTAGGGATACTGACTAGGATTCACAGGACAGTTACTGTCTCCTCTTAAGCAATCCGGGTATTATCCACCAGTAAATATAGTTGAACGCCTACATAAGTTGATACAGTCGAGGCAAGTGTAAGGTCAGTGGCGCATTTGTCAACAGGGTTGCTCAATTAAAGCTTGTTCAGAATTCTGTTGCTGGTGCAGCAAGGGCATTCACTACTGACAAACTTTAACATGAGTAATGGTCAGCTTATGTCAATCGAAGATCTGTTGTTTTGGTTGTGCAGCAACGGTTGCTAAGGCCTGATTCATCTCACGTTCAACTTTATTCGGAACATGCTGGGTTATTCGATTATGCAACCGTCGTTTAGTTCTACCCACTTATGTGGTAGGGCACCTACAATGAAACCAGTAAATGAAGTGAGATAAGGCAGACGGAAGTGATGGCAATTCCAACCGAGGGACTGGTATTCAACTGGTTGAGTATAACATTGTGGCAGACGTCACACATACTATTCCACCGACCAGTACTTGAAGTCGCAGACTGAGGTTTTGCATCAAAAGATCACCTTTGTAGGTCACGTGCAAGGTGATGATCCGGCTGGACATAGTTATGTCTTGCTGTATTATGGTCACAGTGGCTATGCCAATCAATACATACACAGGGATAGCCACTTGACTGCTTCATTGATTTTAGGTACTGTAATTCATTGTGTATGATGTCTGAAGTGAATATTTACCTGGCACGATGAAATAAAGTACAAACCAGAGCATACTTTCACCGAATTGGCGGCATGTTGCTATAGTCTTAATACTGACCAGTACATGTAATATTTCTTTAAGCAGGCCTATCGACTGTGTTTTGTGATCTTCATCTTTAATTAAGAGTGATATTTTGGGACGCGTTTGATGTAACGCTGTCTACAGACCGTGTGCATCTTCTGCCCTGGTAGTAGCTACGAATACAACACCAACGTATTGACGACAAAGACAGTAGTTTATAGCTGTTCATCAAGATGAGCCACCAAAATGTCTATAAAGCCGGGAAGGGAATATCCATTGCTACAACTTCCGTCTGTCGATGACTTTTTTTGAACTAGAAGTCTGATTTCCAAAGTAGACAAGAGAAGCAGTCGTTCTAGTTGCTTGGAAGATAAGCCGGTTTAAAACTACTCTCTAGGGACCATTTTGGTCTCTGTTTCTAATGTTTCTTCCTGAGGACCATTTGTTATAAAAGAATTGATAACCTTAGTAGTAGATTGGCGGTCGATGGCGTTCAGCTCCTCCAGCAAGTTTGACACTTCAACATTATCCTTCCCAGCTGATAGAAAGGCAAGAACTCTTGTCCACTATCCTTATAAACTGATATTGCTCTACACTGAGAATGTGAACTTCATGAAATATTACGACTTATTTTTCTCTCGACGATGGACTGGTTTTCCTTCAGAAACCTAAAATAGATTATGATAAATGAAAGAGTCGTTATAGTGGCTAGCCTTGTTATTTGCGATCTGATCGACTGAAATTGTTCAGTTTTGATAGTTTTCAACTAAAAGCGCTCTGCACAATTTCTGTACGACACACTTAGTGTTATCAACAGAATGGACTCATCGTAGTGACTTGCAGTAATTTTGAATTCGACAGCACAGTGAACGGGTTTTTCGTTTGTAATTCTTTCAGCAACCTGATGGTTGGAAATGCGACGCTGTGGAGATTACAGTGTATGCTTTTGAAGACTGACCAATTAACTTTGATGTTGCAGAATGAAATCGATCAGAGGAACATGCACGGACTGTTGTTTGACCGACTGAATGGATTCAGTAAGTTTAACTTGTTCAACCTGTTAATGGTTCGACCCTCAACGACTCCAACCCTACCCGCTCTACCTGGCTCGAACAAACTGACTATTGTTGATAAGTGGGTCCATACTTTGGCTCTAACAACTCACCTAATGTTAATCATTGTCGATAAATGAAAACTTTCTGATTGACAGTTGTACAATACTAATGGAATTTTGACTTTGCGGATAATGATGGATTTGGACACATAACAATAATTAGAACGAGGAATGATATCGCTAGGTTTACTGAATTCCCGGTTTATATTTCAAAACAAATTTACTGACGTGCGAGAACAAACGTTCAGCTTTTTCTATAACCTGTTTGTGCCAACTTTGCTGTTGCAATTTTACCTAGACGTCGAAAGCGACCTAGACAAAATTATCGATCAGATTAAGCCATGAATAACGTGGCAGATCCAGTGACCTCAGAGAAGTACATCAAGGGTCAACTAAACCATCAATACTGAGAAGTGCGTGCACATACGCAGTAGTAAGTATTCAATCAGTTTTAGCTGAGGGAGGCGAACGATTATCAGTCCATTATTTCTTTCCGGACTTGTACGTCCACATACTCCCACGACTGAAGTAATCAGACAGTATCACTTTCGTCATTAAAACAGCTTAAAACAACTTAATTAGTACGTGCTTTCGAGTGGCGGTTGAAAATCTCCTTCTTAACGTAGGTTGAGCGTGTACTCATGAGTGGAAACACTCACCTAAGTACTAATTATAGTTAGAAGCAATACTATATGTATTCGATTTTTGTTGTGTTGATAGAACGCTCACACTGAAGCTAGTTAGTGAAGCTTTTGTTACTCGAAAGTCCTTCAATTTTAAGCAACAAGCTGGATAAGACAAAACAAAGGTCGTTATTCAACTGGACATCAGGTAGGTATCTAACACGATCTTTATATGTCACAGTTCTGGGACAAGTTGATGATAAATGAGGGTGCGACGAAACACCGACTTCCATGTTTGTTGGGATCGTTCGTCGGATATATTCGTTTGACCCTTCATTTCGAAACTACAAACTTATTCACAACAACTGTATTTTCAGCTTTACTGTCTAAAATCGGCAGTTATCAAAGTAGCGAAAAATAATATGACAGGAGCTTGTCATAAATGTCCTAATCAACGGTAGTTCAGCGATGATATTGAAAAAACTTAGTATGGCAATTTACATCAGTTGCACTTCTAGGAAAAACCAGCTGGATGGACTTTGATTTTTCTGTTCAGTGTGTCTCAGACCAGCGTTGTACGAGTATGGAAACTCAAGTAGCTGCTATATTTTTAAGAGCACATACCTGTGGAGCTGGTGGCACCAACAGATTCTCAGTTGCTGCATACACAATGCCGCCTCTTGTCACGAAACAATGACTATTACTCGTATACTGTCTCGATGAATGGACGAAAATGAGTTTCAATTTTGATTTCAACTGAGGGTTGCTAACTCACTCAAGCTAACCACTGTAACAGCAACTTACGCCGTTTTCAACAGATGGCTGCTAACTGGTCCATGTGTTCAAAAACCAAGATAGTAATCATTCCGAGCAATCGGCTAATCCAGACCGACTCATTTTTGTCTTCGGTAAAACATTGTAATGCTGGTGGATGTGGTGTTGCTTTAGTGTTGCTAGATACTAGCGAAGCGTAATACTGTTGGATTGGATGTAGTTATACAAGTACACTCTCGTCCTTTTCTCCTTTTCTTCCAAGTTACTCTCTTCAGACATAAACCATCTGTTCAAGTTTTGCCATGAAAAAACTGTGGATGCCTGTTGCTTGATAAGCTCACGAAAAGCAAGTGATAATAGATGTTGTATCTCTCGTCAGATGTGGTTTTGATTAAACCCAATATCGGCCGTGAGTAACGGGAACCACAAACGTGAAATATAACTAAGCTATCTTGGGCCATTTTTAACGTATTGTCCACCAAATGTGACATAAAAATATCGGTGTAGAATACTTCAGGTCGCCCTCTCAATAGCCGCTTGAAGCGGTTGTTCAGGAAAACGTATTGTAACGTAGCCTATAATAATAGAATTAACTATAAACAGGGCAAAAATAGAACAATTATTCTCAATTTTATCGCAGTGAATAGTTAAGGTGAAATAACGGCTAACTGAATAATTTACTTCATCAGCGCAGGAAGAAGACATATGTTGCGATATGTTAACATTTCGTTTACTCTCATCAGTCGCAAACGTAAACATGCAAGTTATATATGACAGGCATTTAGAGATAGACAGGGTATGGACACGCATACAATCACACCACGTATTATGTCATCACCACCACGGCAACCCCATAGGTGGCTTCACCCACTTTTGTGCACATAACGCCAGCTGGTGCGCTCTAATCAGCATGGCTTCGCTAAAGGCCAGAAGCTTCGGGTTCTGATGACGTAACAGTTTACGATAGTTTATCAATTGTTACAATTTTGAGTTGTTATAAAGTCAAATGGAGGCAAGATATGCCGGGGTAACAATTAAACGGAAGTCGTAAATATGCGCACTTCATATCGATCTATCATTATAAGGACTTTTATAAACTGGCTTTTGTGGGCGATTAGATATTACATATATGGTATTCTTAAATCAGATGGAGAGGCCGTGGTTCAGGATAGAACCAAGTTCAGGAACAAGTGTTTTCTGGATACACAAGGTTGGCTTCAGCCGAATGACTGCGACAACTTCATAAAACCGCAAAATTCTTGAATTATGGTGAAGTTATAGGGTTCGGAGTACTTAACTACATGGATAACGTAAGCACTGATCGGTGCGTATGCGTGACGTCATTGTTGTTCTTCGGTATCAGGGATTTCCACACCATTTTATGCAAATGTTCTTTCGATTTGGAAATGAAAAACATTTTGAGTTTGTCCAGAAAATCTTCAATTACCTGGGTGTGTGTATATAGGTTTTCAAAACTAATTCTCGGGGGAAATTCAACAAAAAATTAGCCCCTCAGTGTAGAACACACTGCAATTAACTATTTACAAATGCTATCTGCGGGTGCATTTACTGTAAATTTGTGTCTAAGTGTTATCAGATTGGCCCAGATAGAAAGCAACATTTTTGTTTGGTTAACCCTGTGGATTTTCAGAATGCTCAAGATTTGTTAAGTTTTATACATCAAAGGATAGGCGGATATATGGAATTTAATCTCTAATGATAAAGTTCAAAGAACCGTCTGCCAGGATCGTCTTGTACACTTTCGTAATGTACGGAATTCAGCACTACGACCACAGTTTAGCATGGTATTTTTATCCAAAACTTTAGGGGGAGTTGTAAGTAGAAATCCTCCGACTGGCTACAGTAGGCAATTCATACATACGGGGTAAAAATATATATTGGTAAATGCATTGATAGGTCCACAGATGTGAACCCGGAAACAAAATTCATAGTCCAAACCAAAAGGTTTATTCAACCTACTGGTCTCCTAACTGATTGGGGTGAGCGAACAAACCAACACACTGCTGTACCCGCTGTCAGACTAGCTGACAGGACGGTACACAGACACTTCTGGGCAGATCGCTAGACCCTATTTCTCCGTGTCTTGGCCATCAAGGTCCACGATCGATAACATGTGGTGGTTGACGGACGCCTCCGTTTGAATGGGAAAGCTCAGCTAGAAACCAACATGCATCAATTAGTGCAAATGTACACAGCAACAATACTATATTTCCCTAACGGATTGCGTTATTACGATACCTTTTTTTCACCAAACTGTTATTGTGGACAAAACAGAAATACATATCACTAGCAAAATGACCGGGAACTAACAATTTCCTTATAGAATCTGAGGCACTTGATGCTATATTTTTGGAATTCCTGCAGCATTTTTTGACTCCGAAGATAAGAATCGCTTGGTCTGTTATTGAGCAGTTTCGTTCCACTTCTTATCAGCATGTCGTATTTGGCCATTTTAACCACATACAAATGCCGTGACGAAAGCGACTTTTCACATTATCGAGACCGAGGTGAAGCGTTTATTCAAAAATATTGTCGGGACTAAAGTGTGTTGTTCTTTGGTAACCTGCATTGTTTTAAAACGTGATGTATCCATGATGCGAAGCAGTTTCGCTTGAGGTCACCAATCTCTTTCCTATGGGGTTGGCATTTTCATTTGAGCTTTTGGAAACAGTTATTGTGTTTATTCATATGAAATTGTCACATGATGACTGTATAAACTTTAGTGGGTTACAGTATTGACTAATAAGTGCAGTTCAGAAAGACAACATTTCGCGACATACATCTTCTATCAGTTTTAGCAAAATTGAACAACTGAATTCAGTTTTTTTAAAATATTCTTGCACTGGCTTCACTGGATAACCTTGAAGCAAGGACACTGATTGATGTTACGTCCTCTGTTTCACCTAACGAGTTAATCGGTCCTTTGATTAATCTGCTTTATTCAAACGTGTTCATGTCACACGGTTATCAACTTTGAACGATATACGTGAATGCGTATAACGTTCAAAGTGCGGTGATCAAAATTTCTGCCTATTTATGCTTCACAATTGGTTCTGATCGTGAGATCCACAGTGAAACAGATGACGTGCCTGAACTACTGTTTCTTCATCTCACATATTCGCATATTTAATTCCAGTGAATATACCGGGCCATTTCAGGATGGGTTAACAGATCTTTCAGTATACATATTGATGAGATGATTCGCAGATATAAAAACTCCCTCACAGTGAGCAATAATATTTTGAAGAAATTGAGAGTACAATGACTCAGATAATACTGGAACTGGACCACTTTGAAGTGGATTATGTATTAGCGAAATAACAAATAGTTCATGTTGCTATACGCTTAGCCGTAAATAGGACTCAAGCAAAATTGATTAATGTTTATCTCACGTTCTGGTTAAATACGCAATGAGGATTGGATTGTTCGTTTAACTGCAAGTCATCAGAAACCTCGGTGTATACTACTATATAACATTGAATACGAATTTGGCTAAGCTTTGGAAAAGGGGATAAAAGTCATCCCCAAAGTTTTGTCAGTGCAATCATGACATGCTTTCAAAGGAAATTGTCTCCGAGGTTCAGGAAATATGTCTTTGTAAGGCCACTACAGCATTACAAACACTGTATGGATTTATTGAAGTGTTCGAGCGCTTCAATTGAAATATGAAACTAAATTTCAGGAAAGCAAATGGAAATGTAGACAAGTTACACGAAAACTCATTGTCAATCGGCCAAGGGTGAACAATAAACCCGAATGATTTCCTATAAAACTGTAAGTCTCCCAACCATCACTGAAGCATTTTTGATACAGGGTGTCCAATATATATATATATGTATATATATATAATCACAAGCAGTTTAGTGATAATTCACTTGGAATAAATTTGCCGTGAATCCTTTACTCCGCGTTGTGATTCATCAGTTGCTAATGGTGAATGTTGGTGACAAATAAACACGGAATGTCTGCATAAATTGTCGTAATTATTATAACACGAATTGCAACACATACTTCCTAGTATGTGCTACAACTCGTTGGCTGTATACTAGTTAGTTTTCGGGCGATTCATTTAAGTTTATAATTTACTCCCGGTCACGGACCATGTGTGAGATAATTTTCCAAACTTAATTAAGAAACATGCCAATTAGTTATACGGGAAAAATATTACCATAGTTGACTTCCCAAATAACTAATCCGGATTGCAGGAATCATAACCTCTGTTTCATCTGAAAGACAAATATTGCGTACACTAACCGCAGAGGGGAGAGCCTTGTGATTTAGTGTTTGTCCGAAAGCTAGCCGTTTACATGGTGACACTTAATCGTGGATACATATAACGTTTGCTTGTGGGATGTCACTCAACTAAAATGAAACAATGATCTGAACAATAATTTCGTAGATGTGGGTTAACGCCAATTACTCATGTTGGGAGATTCACCTGTTTTTAGGACATGTGGTATCGAAAACAGAAATTTTTAGATATGAGAAAAAATAATATAAATCTCACCCTTGATGTTTGAGAATTGTAAATAGCGTTGAATATTGATTTCAATAAGAGAGAAAGGAAATGAAGGAGTTTCAGCGCATGAGCTGCAGCTCACCACAGGTCCGCAGTAATACTTGTACGTATTGTATGGATCAAATCTATCCATTAATACAACCACTGGTTTTGCACCTCAGTATGCGTTACTTATGGTTGGTCAGTTTCTATACATCTGTAAAGTTGTGATGCATAGCTAGTGAAAATGCACACGATAGGTACTACATGTTAGGGATTTTCTATACCATAATTACGTAGTCTTACACAGAGTTATATTGTTTACTCGGTAAACGCCTTGAAATCCTGGAAAGGCCCCATCAACTAGCTTGCTTTAACCAGCCATCTTTGTCTAATGTTTTCTTAGCAGGAAGCTACTTGGTAACACAAGAGAACTGGTTTTGAAAACCTTGATGGCCTGTTGGAAACACTGCGAATCAAACGAAATGATAGCACGAATAGTTGTCAGTCAAACTCGTCATACCATTTGAGGTGACCGAGATTATTACAACTTGCTTGCAATTATCGGACTCATTGCGATTACCACTCTCAGAGGTGGGTTACAATGTGTGCATCTTGCAGGACGTAGGAAGCTTGTAATATTCTAGAGATCGAGAATAAATTTCACACTCTGGTAATTACATCTAACTGATACACATTTTGCACTTAAAGAGTAATGGGATCAGAACATGTACACTTATTTTCACAAACCGCTGATGTAGCTAGAAACCCAGTATGCAGCGTAGACTTACATACCCTCCCGTTAATACGTTATATATATTGGTTGTATTGAATATCAAACAAATACGTCTCGCATCTCTTCCACGTAATATATTCTGAATCCGAATTATGTACTCATCTTAAACACTTACGGTTTTACCTTGTTCCGCCTTCACTAGTCGTTGACGACATTGATTTATTGATTCCTAACTCGTAAGGGCTCTGCCCTATGCAAAAAGTTTGTTTGCATATTGCACATTTTATTATCCACCATTTATATGAAACACTGGGTTTCTTTTATTGCCTTTGTTAGCGTAGAAAGAAAGCACACGTTCCGATATGTTAACATTTCGTTTATTCTCATCAGTCACAAACGTAAAACGTGCTATTTATATATATATTACTGATGAGTATTTATATATATGGCACAAACAGAGATAGACAGGGTATGGACACGTATACAGTCAAATCACGTATTATGTCATGATCACCACGGCAATCCTTTGGATTGTTTCAACCACTCTTTTGCACAGCACCGGCTGATGAGCTCTGATCGACGTAGCTTCGCTAAAGATCAGTAGATTCGGATTCTATTGACATAACAATATTTTGGATGATCTAATTAGGTCAACCAGGTGATCTGTCATCATGAGATATCTGGCAATCGATGATTCTGGGCTCCGATTAACGGATTCACCGGTTTCAGATTGTTGTGTCATGAGCTGTTTTAACCAGTTTGGGACGTGTTCGGCCACACGCTGAGATAGCCGTCGGTCTATTCTGCCTACGTAAACGTCACCGCAACTGCAAGTGAACTGATAGAACACATGAGAGACAGAATGGTCAGACAGACTACGTTCGCGATTGTGTAGAACGGGTACTTTGGTGGTTTGAACCAAACGTAATTGGGCAGCCACATACGTACGAGATAGGGCACTCTGTAATTTGTGCTTGACGTTGTTTGCCAGATGATTGCCTTCGAATTGCAAAAATAGGGATGTGTTTTTCTTTTGAATTGTTTGCATTGGTTTATTAAATTTGTTCATCATGCTGTGAATGTCTATGAACTTTTCAGGATATCCATTCGCCAGCAACGTTTTTCTCAGCATTTCTTGTCCCATCTGCAGCTTGTCAGGGTTATAACTACGCCTGGTCCTATGAAATAGAGTTTTGATCAGACCCATCTTGTATGCTATCGGGGCAAAGTTGGATAACTGGGGATATTGTCCGCCCCATGTTGCCTTACGACGGACCGATCGTTGTAATGTCCCATCCCCACGCTTAGTGATGAGTACATCTAATAAAGCCAAATTGCTGTTTGATTCCTTTTCGTGAGACAATGACAAGTTCGGACGAAGTGAATTAAGAAGGTTGAAAAATAAATTAAAGTGATCAGTATCCGTAAAACTCAAAATATCATCAACATACCGCTTGAACAATAAGGCTTTGGTAATATTATCAGACACTTACCGTTCAATCATTTCCAAGAAAATTTCGGCTAATGTTCAGTCTAACGGACTACCCATAGCCACTCCGTCTACATGTCTATAAGAAAGCCCTTCAAAATTGAGCCTGATGTTGCTTGTACGCAGCAAAACGAGATCCTTGAGATATTCAAATGGAATACCTCTATCATAGTTCTGATTGAAAATAAAATCACACAAAACTCAACTGTCTCATGAAGAGGAATGTTAGTGTAAAGGGAATCAGGATCAATCAAATACATAGCTTTTGAACTCACCAACACGTGTTATAATGTCCCTGCTAATTCAAAAGAATCCTATAGGCAATGGGGATGACAACATTTTGCAAACGGGGTCCAGAATTTCAACCAGCCATCAAGTGACCTTATGATATGCTGAATTGTTCGTACGCAAAATTGGTCGCAGGGAACTCCATCCTTGTGTATTTCTGGAACACCTCTAATTCGTGGTGTTTTTGTGCCGATTGGCTTCGTGAATTCGTTGCCAGATTGAGATCCCAACACTGATCAGATGGATTCCGTACTGCGGATGAGTACCGATCGTCAAGTGGAACCAGGATTAGTTAATGAACTCGGAGATGCTTTTTAGTATGGGGAAAATACTTAACGTATTATGTTGGTAAAAACGTAGACCACTAAGTATTTACCGGAAGTTCCTTAGCAAGCATCAGCCGTCACACTGATGACTACTGTAAAAGGCTTTTACACAATATCCCCTATTATGTTAGGGTGGCATTGGATGCGACGAAATAATGTGAAGTGCTGGAGCTGGGGTTAAGATATATCATGACCTTCAGCATCCTTTAACTCTGTCCCGGTCAAACACATCTTATCGCACCCTGCTACATCAGATTGCTGACTGAATAATACATTTTTAAGAACGATGGAGCTGAGGCTTTTATGATTTTAGCAAAAACAGTGAAAATATGTTGCACAACTCTATGACGTCTCATTTAACAATCCGATGTGATTTCGTGTTTTACGTCGTGGGTTATCTTCTGATGACTATCAACATTGTTACGTCCAAGTGGTCTGAGACAGTTGTTGTCATTCTGCACAGTGATCATAGATGAGAAGATCGAGGCTCTTAAAACAACTTTGCTGTTTGTTGTTCCTAGTCCCTCATTCAGGTATACTCATACAATGGAAGTTACGTTATCCAAAGTAAAGTCGGATTCACACAGTAAACGCTTACCCACTTGAAGACATCACTCACAGTCTAAGAGATGCTTACGAATCACAGTTTGTAAAGCATTAAACAGCAGGTTATGTTGACTACTGCCCGGAGTTTAATTCATTATGGGCTGACGCTTGACACGAAGCTGCTAAATACCTACAATTGTGTTTGCAGTGTTAAGAACTGAACCACTACTTGAAATAATGCAGAGTAAGAAAAGTTTATAGTGTAAACCAATGCTTTCAATGGAATAACATACGATTACTTGAATAAAGTCCAACCCTAGAGCGTAAAAATGATCACCAGCGAAAACTGAACGGAAGGTACACCATGTGTCCATTGTTTCAAATAAACTCAAGATAACATTTGGAGTAAATACCCGTCAAAATCGAAGGGCCTTCCAGAACATTAACAAACTTGCCATCACGGATAATAGATCGAATAGTACATCACTCAGAGGTGCGTTATCTAAAAGATAGACAGTTATCAAAAGAAAATAAAGTAAGATCACTTTGACCGCGTTAGCTGATGATTAGATAAGTGCTGCATCACTCACCCCGGAAAGCTTGAATGTAAATGAAAGTCTTATGGCTAAGCAAAGTGGGTATGTTCAATCGTCTCGAAAGTTGCCTTGTTTTTGCCCACAAAGAAGCGATTGAAAACAAGGTCACACTCAAGCGATTTGTCGTCACCTGTGTCTGTGGGATCAGCGATCTCAGATCTAACTAGGCGTGATGGACTGGGTCGTAAATCAGAGATCTGACAGGAGTAAGGCTCTTACACTAGATGCATGTAAAGTTAACATCATCATCATCATCATAACAGCCATGAGCCTGACCAAAAGGTACTGTGGCTCGGGCCGCCGCTCACCTCAACAATGACGTCGAATAACATGGAAGAAAACGTTACTAAAAAGAAGACTAAGCGGAAGAAGTAGAAATGGCATGGATACAGGTACGCCATTGACTGCGACACATCGCCATCTGGGATAGCGTCTCTCGCTAGCGGTTTGGTTGATCACTAGGACCCCATCCAGGCAGGCGACACCTACTCACTTTGCTCAATGGAGCAGTCAAGGTCTTCATATTTCGTGACCACGTTGTTGCTTGACCACCACGCGGTTTTACCCAACTGTTGGTGGTCTCAGCATATAATGCCTGGTACGGTAAACGATCAGATGACATGCGGAGTACGTGACCCAGCCAACGCAAGCTGTGTACCGTGATTAGTTGACCGACAGATCGCGCATCCCGAGTGTTCCGGAATACGCACCGGCGAACTGCAACATTGACCGGCGAAC
>LUCH01000007.1:274143-345236 GCA_013368495.1 Paragonimus heterotremus | reverse complement strand
GAGAGAGTACTAGCCAAAGCAGCTTGTTGACCGACTTGTCGAAGAGTGCGGACATTAAAAGCGCCAATGTCTACCAGTTAACTTGGTCTCAGAAAACAATAATCACCAGAAAGCATATGGAAGAAGTTAACATAAATGAAAGGCTGTACCGGCACACATCAAACATCACTGTGCCAATTTTCTGTTGATAAATCGGTTTTGTTTCAAGTAGAAAGGATAGATAACTTTAAATTCAGTGAGATCCAGTGCAATGTTTGTTGGAATCCACATCATCCTAGAATATGGGACAAGGTCCCCAACATCCACTGGAAGTCATAACCAGGGTGCTCCACCTTCAGTCAACGGAGAACCGAATTTGCCAAACAAAATAATTAGTCTATCATAAGCGCTATAACTCGAAAAAAGTCTTATGATACTGTGACATCCTTGTATGTCAGAGATGGGAGAGTACATCAACAACGAACTAGTTCGGGTGATAGAAAAATAAAAGATTATCAGGTATCTGGTATCTATCACGCCATCTCCTGTTCAGATATACAAACCTGGAATAAGTGGCAGTCAATCAGGACTCGATGGCGATAAAATCTAGGGAAACCATCAAAGTTAGAGAAGTTTTTAATCGTACTGTTGAATGTCAATGTCTTCTTGACTGCCTAATTGCTGTCTTGTCTAGCCCTAACAAACACCCTTTGCGATATTCTGCTGAGGTCCCGTGAATATCTGTGTGCATTTTTCACTGATATTTCTTGTCTTCAATTTCAAACGCGATCAATAAACAATAGCTGTATTTGTACCGCAAGCACGCAACGTCAAACATATACACGAATGTCATAAAAAAATCAAAATGGGGACAATCTTGACTGCAACAATGTAGGCAAGTGAGTCGCGGAGCTTGATTGTCCAGTGATGACCTAGGCACGAACACACGCATACCGATTAGTCAGTAGACCATACGCTGATCACACCGGGCGGGGGGAGGTGAGGGGCATAACGCATTTCTTAAATTATCGTTTGTTCACAAACTGACTTCACCAACACTGCACAGTCTGTAAGCGTAAGTGCTTTTAATGGGGGTTTAGGATCGATAACTTCAATTAACCGAACTCCAGTCCGTCTTGTGGGCCCTCGGGTGAGTAATTCGTTCTGTGTGTGACTTTGGTCCTGTTGAGTTCTCTTGGACCACAGCTTTCTCAGTTCAGTTTGCCGGACAGCAGCCACGCATAACATGGTCTGGTGTCACAAACACAATAGACCGAGCAATCCTCGTGGACGTTATCCAACAACCATGTGTTGCCACGCGCAATCAAGTGACAAGCCCGATGACGCAACTGATAAAACCTCCAACGCCGCTCCTCGGAAGGTGGACACTTCAGCAACACGTCAAAGGAACGGACACAAACACGGGAAATGTACCATAACCTGATTGGTACCCATTTAATCCTGCCCCATCAACTTTCCCGACACATACTGCCACATTTGGATATCGTTAACAGCACTTTTATCAACCCGGACCTTACCTTGTATTGTGCATGAGTCCCACAGGTTTGTCTATTATCTCATCGTGTGTACCGTTGTATCTAGTCCAGCTGTGTGAACCGATTCTCAGGCGCGTGTACTTCTTTGTAATAAGCAATGCTTATTAAGGCAGAGTCATTTATACATAGCTCCACAGCCCTCTAGTTTGCAGTCATATATCAGCAATGTACTTATGTGTTCAATTCAGAGGAGTAACTATTGTGATATAAACAGTTGTTAATTTGGTACTGTGTTGGATAATTAAAAATAGATTGGTTCGACTCACGCGTAGAGAATACAGAAAAGATTCACAACACGTTTTGTCCCTATCGTGTTGAGGAGTTTAGATTACTACTTCCGATTGTTTTGTCAATCCAATCAGTCGACTGGACGCAGTGTTTGCTGCATAGCACATGACATCAGTTCGGGTTCTTTTTTTTTTTTGGCAATAATTCTTCTAGTTCTGACTGTAGCCAACCGATCATCTGACTAACCCCTTCCCTGCGGTGTGAATAAGGTCTTCTGAGGTTAACAGAGATTCGTCAAAAGAACAAGAAGACAAACGTTGCGGGATGTTAACATTTCGATTTATCTCATCAGCCGCATACTAAATACGTACAGAATATATAACAAAGACGCATGGCAACAATAATTGAACAGAGTGAATTTTCGGGTCAAATGGCCGCTACCAAAGAAGGTGGACAGTGTGAACCATCAGTTTTCGCACACACAACGCTGGCTTTGTTTGTTTGATCAGCACAGCTTCACTGATGGTCAGAATCTTGGGGTTTGGGTGTCGTAGCAACACAGTGAACGACCTGGTTGTGTCGACATTGCGACCTGTCTCCAAGATGTGCTTTCCAATTGACGATGCCGGGTTTCGCGTCCTGTTGCTCCTTTGACTGTCTGTTCGCTCAGCAGATTGAATCAGCCATTTTGGGAGGTGTTCGGCCATGCGTTAACGCAAGCACCGGTCCGTTCTGCCGATATAGCTGTCACTGTAGCTGAAAGTGAAATCATAAACGACATGTGAGACAGAATAGTTAGGTGTGTCACGGCTAGGGTTTCCATAACTAACTCCCCGAGCTGATGATAAGAGGCACAATTCAGCTGCAGGGTATGTGCGATTCACAGCTGACTGACGCTCATGAAGTAGTAAAATAGACAAATAGTCTCCCCTGAAATGTAGTTGTAGGGACACCTTCTTTCTATTTCCTCTGTGAACTGCAGCTCTTTTTGCTGTTTTCTTGCTATGAACCGAGATAAATTTTCCAGGTATCCATTATCAAGTGAAGTGGTTGTTAGGACTTCCTTCTCTTGTGTCAACCGGTCTTCTGTACAGATTCCTTGGGCTCTGCTGAACAATGTTCAACTATTGTTGCCATGCGCCTTTGTTATATATTCTGTACATACTTAATATGCGGCTGATGAGATAAATCGAAATGTTAACATCCCGCAACGTTTGTCTTCTAGCTGTTTTGACGAACTGGATCAAGGGAGCCCAGTTCTTTAAAAGTTAACAGAGATGACAGTTGGAATAAATTTCAGGGGTGACTTTCCAAACCAACGAATGCACGCGAATGGGGCATCGCCGATTTTGATGAAGCCTCAGGGGAATGTAATGAAATGACATTCGGTCGACTTGCTTTCATTCGACTATATAGTATGTCACTTGTTAACTGCACGTCTGCGACGCCATACCTTATTAGGGTTAACTGCCGATATACTATTTAACCTTCCGTTAACAATTCAATATTGGTGACTTTTTAAGCGACCCAGTCAGCAGGGTGTGACCACCTTAACATCACCGTTGGCATATGTGGTCTTGACCGTCACATCCAGGGTCATGATCGCGGTTCATTAGGATAGGATTGTAATTCACTAGAAATGTTCACAACTCATTGAGGGTCAGAAAGTTATTTGGACCAAATTTGTACTTGTAGTTTCAGAACTCTCTGTATGTACTGGGGACTCTGGAATTCCATACAGCTATCATACGACGAGGGACAAATGCAAAATGTGATGGGTTTCCAGTGCAGTTTAGTTTTCTATATAGACTTGACGTAATAGAGGATACCTGCAAAGTACCCAGACATTGCATCCTTACGAGCGTCTATGGGAAAGGTCCAGATAAACAACTCATTGGTATTGACTTTGAAAGTAAATGTTTTGGTTCATCATTCGTAATTTCGTAAAATATTACAAAAACACCGTATTCCTTTTTTAGTCGGGTCGACTCATTCTCGATAAATTCGCAGTGTACTTTTGTACTCCACTGGTTATTAAGTATCAACTTATAGTTTATTGTAGTTAGGCCACTTACTCCATATGCCACACAGCCTTCACCTGGTCAGTTATGATTAGTTTAAGACCAGCATCGTTTGGAGAACGTACCCAGTCAATCACGAACTACAACCTTGGCTTGTTCCTCACGGTAGGTTCAGCTTACCCCACTAATCTAACTGGAGAAATACATGAGGGAGTCAAAAAGTAATGCCATTTTATTTCGGACAGGTACAATTACCAACACAGAAACATGTATTATACATCAAAATAAAGCTGATCTTCTGTGGATCACATCCCTACTTCTCACCATAGTCACCGTTACGCTCAATAGCAACGTTCCACCTTTGAATGAGCACATGTATCCCTGCCTCGTAAAATTTTGTTGTCTGTTCTTTGAGCCACTTCTTCACTGTGGTTTTCACTTTCTCGTCACTGGAATAATGTTTGCCTCTCAAACCTTCTTTCATGGGGCCGAAGAGGTGATAATCGAAAGGCGCTAAATCTGGTGAGTATGGACGATGCCGTAAAGTTGTCCACCCGAATGAGGCGACTGTCTCCCTTGTCTTGATGCTTGTGTGTGGTCCAGCATTGTCTTGCAGAAGGAGGACTTTTCATCCTTCAAATGACGAACCCACCTGTATACATTGCTATAATCTACAATATTGTCCTCAGACACATTTGTTAATCGTCTGTGAATGTTCATGGGGGTTTCCCCCTTAGCAACAAGGAATTCAATCACTGTTCTTTGTTTTTGACGCAACTCTACGGGGGCAGCCATTTTGAATTTATAACTGGGAAAAAATTCAGGTAATTTTATGAAAAACTTCACCAGAATTAAAACATTGGCATTACTTTTTGACTCCCCCTCGTAGTTGCCGAACTGCCAACGACCAGGTTGCATTCGGAAAATAACCACCTAAATTATCTAATACTTTTTTCAAACAATTGCTCTGTTGTGTGTAACCGTTACCGTTGCTTGAAACAACAAAACGCATCTTAGTTACTTCATTAGACATTGTACTAGGATGTGCACACCAAATTATATACGCACATGAACACGTATATATGGCACAAGCGGGGTTGCTGCCCCAACATTTGGAATTCTTTCTTACGGAAACACTACGCATAGCTACCCATATTTCTGTTACTTGGGCGGCAACCTGTCGACAGAACTGTCTGTCAACCATGAGTTACGAGTTTGTCCGACCGAAGGTAACACTGCTTTCTGGCTTCTTAGCAGAAGTATTTTGGTGAACCACAGCATGAACACCAAATGGAAACTACTTGTTTTTAGGGTCATGTGGCCATTCACACTGAATAAACCAAATGTGCGTCATGTGAACCGTTTTCACCTGCCACAATCCAGGTCTATCCTCGACATTTGTAGTTCGGACACTGTACCGAACACCGAGGAATTTCACCTAGTTGACATAGACGAGACTGCACTCATGTTGATGCATAATCTGCTAGGAGGTCAGGACACGTGCTTCGAATAACTGAGGAACAGATTCCGAGACGGCTGTTCTAGGATCAGTCAAAATAGGCCAAACGAAACCCTGGTCAACGGTAGTTGTAATGCCAGCAATTTATTCAATCTCAAACCTACCGTAACCAGTAACGTGCAATTACGTACCATCTCGTTAGAGAAGAATCGCACGTACGAAAGTCCATGAGAATTCTTTTCTCTGGAGGAAATGAAGAAATTCTACCGTCTAAGACCCATTGCTTCCCAATGTTGGGGATAAATTGTCTAGTTGCTATTGGTCTAAAAATAAAACGAAATACGATCCTTGCATCGAAATTAATTACAACCGTTCAGAGAGGTAGTGCTCACAAGGTATGGCATGAAACATTAGCCAACCTGCACAAAATACGATTGTGCATATTTAGAGCCCCTGATTTGTAAAAGCTCACAGCATTTTGCCTTTAACCGCCTATACCAACACCCAAAATACAGTAAAAATCTCCAATTCGGTGACTAGTTGAGAGTCAGTTTCGGGCATTTCTGTACACTTACGGTCCCTAAAAGGACCATAAAATGTGGGAACTTCTGAACTTGTCACATTTTCTTATTACATTGCTGTCTTGTCACTCGCTTATTAGTCTGTAGTTCTTTGGACCGCTGACCTCGTTTGACAGTAAACGAACAACAGCAATTCCTGTCTGTTAGCATCATATACAACGTACATGAATGATTGCACTACTGACAAACTTATGCTATCCTAGTCGTGTTGTGTCTCATGATGTACACAAGTGGATAAAGTGAACTAGGATTGTAGTTCGAATTCACCTCCTGGATTGTAGTGCGATATGTTTGCGATGGCATACATACAGTGGCTCACGGTTGCCAGCTGGTCCCCAGGCGTTCGGATAAGTTACGGTACATTCCAGATGCAAATGGTAGGAGTTAGAATATCAGATTCAGTTCACCATAGCTAACACAAGATGTCTCTCTGTTCGCGGATGTGTTCTGGTAGAATGAAGACACACCATATTTTGCAGGTTTCTGTGTGGTTCGAACTGCTTCAAAGGCAAGACATGACTTGAAGTCTGAGGTTAAATCTAATCCACAGATATGATATTATATGATACGTCCTCACGACGTGTCACCGATTGTTCCACAAGCATTGTGTGCGTGTCTATCGATCACTTGATTACAACTGAGATTGGCAATCTTATCGACCGTACAAACTATTCATACGCTTGGGGAGTCAGTCCGCTTGATCATCTGGTGAATTCCATATGACAGTGGATTGGACGGGTGACTGTGTCCAAGTGTGAAATTTCTGATTTCCCGGTGTGGCTCCGTAGATTAGCTGGTAGGGCACATGCTATGTTTGGGCACGCTGTTTCTGCCGCTTGTTAGAGTGAAACGGAAGGCCAGGTTTTTGTAACTGAATTTCATTTAAATCATTAAATTTGTCACTCTAGTTATAAGTAGTACGCACGTCTCTTGTTCACTCAGTGCGTACTGCCTTATTTTGGACTGACTGCTCTGTACCTGCTCATGTTGGTTTCGTTGTAATAAACCGTTCTATTAATGTTATTTTTCCGTTAAGCGATAAGCAACACTTTGAGGATGGGGATAAATTAATTGGGTTAGGGTGAGTTTACTCAATGTAATTTCCCATTTTGGTGCTTACCCACGGAAAGCCTTCTGCGAGCAATGCTTACATCAGAAATCTACTCTTACAGAGTGCGTTCACTTGCTCACTGTATTTGGCAGTAACCAGAATGTGGATGACATTTTGGAAATTTTGCTACAACATCATTACCTCGGTCAAAAAAGACAACGGCATTTCACCAACAATCTTCGACCAAACAAGATTCATCATCCGTACCTTAATCACTAGACAGCGTATGAGGAGGACGAGATGTTTTTACGGCACGGCATAAATTCCGTACAATACGTCAACGCGCTGATAAATCTGTCAATTATATTATATCACGACTTCTGTCGGCTGTGTCAGACTGTGCCAACGGACAGACCTTACATCATCGCATTAAACAAACTATGCCCGCCCAAACACACACTACCGGTGTTTAAGAAGAGGAAACGCGTGGGTGAAAGATATCCAAAGATGAACAAGTTTTAACTTGGTGGAAAGCTTGTGATATCGTGAATCAGTGTGCTAATTTGGTCAAAGAACTTGCAGAATTTCCCTTTGTGTAACACACATCGCACAATTATGTTAACCGAGTGTCACAAGTGAAACACTAAGGAGTTTTGTTGCTATCGTTGTGGTAAACATAACTCAAAACGGACTGAGTGCCCACATTTGAATCCGATTTGTCAATTCTGTCAGAATAATGGTTACTTTCGGAAACTGTCCTTCCAAACGTAATGCTTTCCATTTTTCCACTTCCAGGTCCACTAATCTATTCTATGAGAACCTGAATATATTGAATGGATTAACAATCCGTGAGTTAATCACAGCCCTAGAACAACCTCTGAGACACCGTTTAGCTCCATTAATGTGAATGTGCAATAAGTCGTACTCGAGCTCGATACTCGGTCGACTGTTACACTGTTGCGCACGGGCGCCTCACCATATTTTGCAGAGATGGACGCAATTAAAACTCATCTGCGATCTTATACTGGCCACATATTATACGTTATCGCTAATTTCCTTGCCTATGTGTTATCTAAGAATTGCATAGTCTACGCACGTGTCCGTGTGCCTAAACGCCCGGCTTTAAATATACTTCGTCGATATTTGGTAAAACGTCTTCATGGTAGCCTGCTGACTGTTAACACGATTGAAACCTTGCCAAGATTATTTATGATTTGGAATGTACATACCAGTTTGTTCGATCAGGCGAAGTTGGGAGAGCTACGAAATTGTGCCACACATTTACTGCTCTCAATGAAAGCAATACCGAAGTTCTGGAAGGCCCGAACCACGCCGTACACTCTTCGTTATAAGGTCGTAAGTGGAATAGCCAACCCCAGAAAAGAGTAACAGTTTAACGCCTCCAGTATTCAAATTGAGCATGCCCATATTAACCGTATCAAAACTTGACGATACAATAAAAATTGTGGTGACTATAAAATAACTGTGAACAGATTGTTAAATTTAGTTCGTTGTCTCTTACCAAAAATCGAACACATATACACATCCTTTTCTGGAAGTGAACATCCTACAAAAGTTGATTCGAATGACGCATACTTGACTAGATTAAGATTCGCGTCCTCGTAACTACGATCAACACTCACATTGTGTATTGTGCTGCGATTAACACTCAGATTTTGTTACACCTCTTTCCTATTCACAATAACCTCTGCACCGGCTATTTTCCAACTTGTCATTGGCTTTCGTGTTAAAGGTTTACCTAGTGCGTGTGCATACCTTGATGACATTCGGACCGCCGGACGTGACACTGGGTAGCGTTTATAGAATTTGGAGATGGTGTTGAAGGGGCTGTCTGATACATATCTTGCATTGAATAGAGAATAGTGCAAAATTATGGCACCCAACGAAAAATACTTCGGATTTAAGCCGACTATGAAGAGCCTACAACTACTGGAAGAGAAAATACAAACTCTGCTAAATGTGCCATCACCTAAAACGTGGGCGAGCTTCGGTCGTTTGTAAGAGTGTTAACAGTTTTCTTGATTCATACTTTTTGCAGCAAAGCAATCTCACTTCTTTTATCAGTTTCGAAGAAAGGACTAGAGCTGGCGGTGGATCCAGATTCATGAGATTGTTTTCAGCAGACTGCTTTCAACACAATTAAACATATTCTTACTCCGCTACATGTTCTGTTGCATTATGGTGCGGAGAAAAATCCGTTGTACTCTCTTACGAGGCTTCTGCATTCTGCCTTCCGGCCTTGCCGTTACACAGGCTTTCAGATAGATCCTAAAATCCCATTTCTTACTGAACCCGGACATTCAACAGAGCAGAAAGATGTTACTCACAGCTTGACCGGGACCTACTGGTTATCATATTTGGTGCAAAACTGTTATCGGACGACGGTTCATCATTTTACGAACTACAAACGCCTTATTTCGTTACTGCGTATTGACAAAGCGATACGTCAAATGGTCTCCACTCGAATGTTTATTTGATCTCTCATCTTGTTTGCTTAGTACCATAAAATTCACTACTCTCCTGGACAATTAAACAGTGCTGCTGATGTTCTAAGTGGGTTGGTATTACTGTACATACTGTCAAGAAAATTCATTTCAGAAGATGCTGTGCATGTTATTCGGTGCTTCAGTCATCCTGCTAGTAACTCGACAGATATACGACGAGGAATAGACGGAACATCGTGTTAGCCTTAGTCAAACAACAGATGCAGGTGGGATGGCAAGAACGGACAGCTGACGAACTTGTGCGTCTTCCATCAAGAATGGCCGAAGTAAAACTTCAACATTAGTATCTCCTCTAATGAGGTGGCTTGAAGATTCCGAAGATATTGCGACCAATTCTCTTTGATTAACTCCACGATGCTCATTCAGGCATGGTGCGAAATAGAACCGTTATCCCGTTTTTACACTTGGTGGCTCACGCTAGACGATGACATTTTGTCATTAGATAGTACAGAGGAATTTTGTCAAGAAAACCAAAATACAATCACAACGGTACCGCTGCATTTTAGCAGATGGCCAGAACCACTAAGGAAACGAATCTATTAGGACTTTTCTGGCCCATTTGAAAATCAGACGGTTTTACTGATCGTCGATGTCCATTTAAAATGGAGTGGTGCTCATATTCTTCAAACGTTAACAACGATCAATACAATAATCAAATTAAGTACAACCCTCGGAACATACGGTTTACCAGAAACCACTGTGACCGACAAGTGTTCTCTGCTCACAAGCGCTGAATGTGCAGACTTCACCACTTCGAAAGAAATTGAGCACGTGACGACGGCCCCTTATCACTCTGCATCGAACGGCCTAGTTGAGCGTGCTGTACAGACAATGAAGAATATGTTGAAGAAACAACCTAATGCCCCCTTTTCTGCGTCTGCCTGGATTGTGTTATATTTACTTAACGAAATCTTATAAACGAAACCACCAAGAACAATCCAGCCAAACTCATGTTTAATCGTCATCTCTGTAATCAGTAATCACGAAACAGGGACTAACTAAAAACTGTTTTGACATGCACTTCAAAGGTAGACATACGTATGATTTTGATCCGGGCCTTGTGCGTCTATCCACTGAAAACGCATGGCAACCAACTACTCTCACAATTGTTAACGGACAAATCATACAAGCTGAAACGGAGCACGGGCTAAAGGTGCGACGCCATCTAGATTACGTGCCCGCGTACATCAAGCCTAGGAAACGTCGATTCTCTGATATCTCCACTTCCTGAATCACATGACACATCAACGGCTGAGCCAATGCCTCCTCCCAACTTAGCCTTGTGTCGATCCCCGTGTCAGCCCCACCCGGTAGACCGTTTTCAGACCGGATAGCCTCAACTAACGCAGGAAGAGATGATGCGTCATCGGCCGTTCCACACGCGTTGTGCTTTGTTATTGACCTTTTGAGAACCGTTTGGATTGGCCACCTTATTCACCGGTGTATTGTCGTACACACGACCCATGTTCACACAGTGCGAACTGCCTAAGGTTGGAATGACTTCTTTCTGCCTGCTTATGTCATTGCTGTTTCAGTAAACCATTTCATCATTCGGTTACCCTTCTGATGAGCGGTAAATATAACATAATGGTAATAATTTTGCGGAGCACTGAGGCGTAAAATAATGACCAATAGTTACACTGTAGTTATCTGAATGATTCGTCATAATGTCTCTTCGTCTCAAATGTGCTAGGTATCCGTTCAATTCATCGCCTGTCTAAACCATTTCCGGTCTGTCACCTATCAAGAATTTATCTGAGATTTCTGGATGGCGACCTTTTCATAAACCAACCAGAATGAAACCAACTATGGTTTAATCTGTCAGTGATAGTCACACTCCACCTCAAGTGGAGCCTATAACCAATATCTATTATAGATCTAAAGTTTTGCTAACTTGCACCAACGACCGATTGTCACTCAAATTTCTCATTTGCTGTCTGAAATTATTTACATGTCAAATTCGGGATGAATATTTAATCCGGTTGTTTAATTTGCTTACGATCTTGTGCTAGCAATTTGCACAATCACGGCATACATGAGTCACCCATGATAGTGGGTAGGAATATCGTAGGATGTTTTCTGCCGTTAGCTGAGTAGCTGTCATTTTAACACACCCATCTATTCGTCTGCGTCCAATAACATTTCTTTTAAATTACTGGAAAGTAGTAAGGGATTTGGTTAATATAAGTTAAGCATCACCCATAACTAATTGTAACTGTTGAATTCCAGTAGACTGTCCCACCAGCCCTCATCTAAAAGAAGCAATGCACTCGAGCCGTTCTTTTGTTAGAGCCAGTGAAAATTTTAAATCACTGCCATGGCCGAGACTAGAACTCTGGCCACTCTTCCATGAAGTAACTGCTACGCCACTGACCTCACATCTGGCACGAATAAATTATCATATGCTATAGTCCTAGCCACATTATGTTGTGACTGATGCTCGGATTGCCCGTTCGCCTTGCGTGAAGGCAGCAATTATTCTGGTAACCCCAATCAAACACCCCCACATATGTACCAAGGAGACGCAAGTATAGTTTTTTTCTAAGCTGCTAAATATGGAGTCCATGGGGATATAACACCTGCGTTTACTTGTGATTGATGTTTAATTTATACAAGCCAAGCTTTCTTACTGCATACCAGTAATCAAAATACTACCCGGAAAGTTCAATGATTTTTGTGATTTCAACTGGAACAATTGTGGTTGTTGGGTCGTCGATTGGGAGTAACAGGACAGTTATTGTGTCTTCTCTCCAGGTAGTCGGTGATTTTGAAAATTACCCATAAGTGAATGTGGTTGAGCGTTTGGATATGATAATCCGGTTAGTTGCACAGGTTGTACTGACACTAAAGCTATTCAAACAGGTGTATGGCTGAGTGCGTGGGACATGTTTTCGTCAACCACTGCATGGGACATTCTCTAAGGTGGACGACATATATCTACAACCACTGTTTGTCGGATGTGTGCTAAGAAACTACCCCAAGCGCAACTGCTGCATGGCTGACCGACTGTAATAATTCTATCACTGAGAAATTCTTCTCATATTATCTGCCGTGTGCGAAGGAGTCAACCCGGAATGGTGTGCCTAGATCACTTTTATCTGAGTCTGTCAGTGACTTCTTCGGGCAGTAGAGGTTTGTGCTGACAGGAACTCTCAAAACCCACAATCATGCAAGCTCACAAATTGAGACAGTGATTACGTAAATGTTGGCAGAAATGCAGTCCGCAGTTTCAACCGCTCCATTTGCTCACTCATCCCTAATACTGTTTTCATACTCTGTAGTAAAAGATGGTTTGGCGGGCAGTTTGTTTTCGTTTACTTATCAACTAACTAATTAGCTGACAATCTAAATAATTCCAGTCGTCAAGAATGCAAGACCAACAAACGGTTTGTTGCATAATTACATCAAACCGGCTGTTTGATCGGAGGTCGATTGTACACCTAATTTGATCCTCCGAATTATGTCAGTAAATGTGGCGAATGGTAGTTAACTAGCTTGGTGATTAAACATGGAAAACACGTCTTGATCCATGGATTGCAGAACGGAGGTGAGATCACTTGATATCGATCTGAACTCGTTGGATGTCTTGTCAGATCACAGAAACATGAAACACAACGTTTTTGAAGAATTCGACGACAATGTACGAAACATTTATAGGACGGTACATATTTCCACTATAGGTTGGTCAATTTTACTATAGGAATTTCTGCTTTTAAAGACAATGAAAACATGAAGTACTTTGAATGGCTAGTTCAACGAAATGGCAGAATATCTGAAAACAAGGACAACCTAGTCGAAATTTGGTGCACAAATTAATTTCAGGCCTGGTTTGATCATGGTATTAGGTGATACACAGCTGATAAGCACACCGGGGTGTTACGTCGATTTACAGTGAATGCGGCAACCGTTCACGCGTGCGCCGCATCTACGGCGATTGCCCTTACTCGGACAGCCACCCGGACGACATCGGCTGAATAAGAGCACTAAGTTACCTGGAATGAAATGTAACTTTCTGAGTGCTCCATCAAAAATAATTCAGCACCAACCGGTGATCACACATTTTCTTGGCACGATCTACGATGACAGCGAAAACAACATAACATAGTACAGGGTTGCTGTCTTTCTAAAATTGTATGTGGTAACAGCAAGAGTTCTTGATTTCCACGCAGTGTGTATCTACTTTTTGCCATCTACTGTTTGGATGAACAGCTAACACACCTTCTACCTAATAAATACTTCACTAGGGGCAATAAATCTCATCGTTTACCGACTTGGAATAATCAGGACAATTATAGAAGTTTTAAAAATAGCGAAATGTTGGAACCGTAGTTTCACAGAGATTGCAAAATGTTTGTAGTAGTTTACGAAGACCTCGAGTAAGCAGTATTCAAAGAATTCGAATTACGTTTCAGTAAGGAACTCCAGGGATAAAATATTTCAGACGTCAAAATTTCCGATTTAAGTAGATAGTGATAAATCGACTCTTATAAACTTTTTTTACAGCTGTTAGACGCTTAGAAAATATAGATAACACCTATCAAACAGTTCTCCGCGTACCTCAACAATTCGGCAACAGGAAAATTTTCGGGTTTAAATTTTGAACGTAGTATTTCAAAAGTGCTAGTCACCCTACAACTATGTTACCAAAGACGAACAAGTAAGCTCTTGTTCAGTCAAACAGCCATTGCCACGGGATGTGTGTAGTGTGGATGCAGAACAACATGATGTCAGTGGACATCGAAATGGTATGAGAAATCATTATATTGTGAAGCGTTGGTTCGTTAAACGGCCAAAAAGTGGTCACTGATCAGATACCGTTCTGCATGGCATATGCTTGTAGATTCCTCGGGCAGATCGTCAACAAACGGTGTACATCGTTCTCTTGAACAAACCGATTTTGTCGGATTCTACGTTGAAAATATGAAAAAGTTGGGTTATTTTGATATCACTTTGTTTCATTTACCCGCAGAACCACAGATGGCTTTCAAAAGGTTCGACAGGTTCACAAACAAACATCCAACGTTTAAAATTTTGTATACAACTGTTGTTCGTATAAACTGTTCAGATCGTTCCGGTCTGTTTCACTTCCAATATTTTGCTACTGGCTAATATGGTGACACATGCACAAGTTGCACAATGTGGTCCTTTACGTGAATCCCTGTGGATTGCATGCATTTTTATATTAAAATCGATGAGGCTAAACAAACCACACATCCTGTTTATCTGAGGATTATTGATTTGTTCGATGTAGAAAAATTATCTGGCCAGAAATTGTATTACATTGTCATCCAAAAAGAGGAAACAAATATGAACTCTGATCAAACTTAGTCAGCTTAATAGCAGCTCACTTTGTCCATAAATTGAAAGAAAGAATTGAAGAGACCAATTTTGCAAAATGTAGATACTACGCCTGTTTATATTATTGAGCAACATAAAAAATATAAAAGGAGCCCGAAAGTAAATGGGCAAGCTGTCAACCATTGTTAAACTATGTGGTAATCAAAAGGTTTGGTTAAACAAAAAGAAATCAAGTAACTTTAGACTGACACGGTTGTGATGAGATAGCACTATAACAAACACGTTCATCAGATCGTTAAACTGATGCATTCATTAAAGGCTAGATGATTGAAGGAACAACATTCACCACACGCAAACTATTCATTCGTTTTGTTTCATCCAATCATAACAACCGTGAACCTGACCTTAAAGTATGATGATTCGAGCTACCGCTCACTGTAGCAATGACATGGCATATCCCAGAAGAAATAATCAAGGATAAGAAAATGGTTAAATACAAATTTCGATGGAAGAATCAGGAATGACGCGGAAATCCCAATGACTCGGACGGAGTTTCGGACCAGGTCTCACTGACAATTAGATTTCCAACCGGGTGGGCTACACCTATATACTTTAAACTAGTGAATAATCAAGGTCATGTTTACATCCTGACTATGACGTTGCTTCATCCGTATGCGGTTTTACCCAGCTGGTGGCGGTCCGATTAAATAATGCTCAGTACAGAAAACTCTCAGCTGACATATAAAGTGCGTGTCCCAAATATCGCGGATTGCGCAGACTGACTTTGTATTTACCACATTTCTAATTACATGCAGCAGAACTTTACATCGCTCACAGTACTGTTCCGTTTGATGTGAGTTAACTGATGCAGAGAAAATGATTGAACACAACAAGTATGTTGTTATCTCCGTCAGAAACAGGTCACATTTCTGAGTCATAGGTTGATAAATGCATGTTGGTCCTATGCTACAAAGGTAGCAGGTTGTCAAAATTACCGTGCTGTTTCTATTCTTCCTACCACATCCTCAGTATATGTTGCTATCCAGTTGTGTGGAACGGTTCGCTGTCTGAAACGGAGAGAGCACAAACTCGTTGACACTCCAGTCCTATAATTTGGAAAACATGGTCTACGTGTTTTCGGCAGAGAGGTCAAACATGAGATTGCCATTCCTTATGTTCCATGTTAATCAACTTAGTGCTAGGAAAAAAACTAAAAACTAAGCGTACGTGGTTCCGTAAACACCCCCTCAAAAATGTCATCCAAGACAAAACTTCAAGTGAAGGGAATTCACATATCTATATGGAAGTCATCTGAGAAGGAAGAAACTGTTACGAACGTTGCCACTAGCCTAATCATAGGCAACCTGGTCTGAAAAGAGCACAGCCACCGTCTACTTGTAAGAGCGTCAATCAACTATGATCAACCACGGGGTTACAGTGTTGTCAGTTCATCCTGGGACGGACTGGAATACTGCGCGTTCTTCAAGTATCTATGTTACTGCTGGTTCAGTGAGCAGAGATAAAATAGGACCATCACGTAATCTGGACGCAGTATATACCAGACTATCGTCCGTGTTGTTGTCCTACGGACTTTCGACAACCTTTTCATAAATGGGAATAATTTTAATTGTGCACCAACCATGCAATGTCCCCTTAGCTTTCTAAACCTTCTCGAAGAGCTTTGCAGTTTATGAAATCACACTCTCTTGATCAGCCTTGAAATAACAAAAAAGACAAGAGGTCTGTTCCGACAACATTGTTACACTGACCAGTCCTACCTGAGATAGAGCACTATCTGGATCATAATGACTGGCCGTTCGGATTTGTTTGTTCATTTGGTTCGGTATAGGCTGATTGAACTTTTATCTCAAAATGTTCAACTATGGTCCCACTTACACTGACATATTGAAGAGCATACACACTGAACAAGGGAAGCAACTTTCTTCCATTCCCGTCTTTTACGTTGGCTTTATCCTGACAGTTACGGACTTTACACAACCTTTTGTAAGCTTGTCTTCATAATCTCGATGGTAGTTGTCATATCCAGAACCATGTTGATTAGGGCGACATTTAGGCAAGAGATTTATCAACCTGACAGACTTCGCTTCTGTCACAACCGCATATCTCCCTGACAGTATTTATTTTCATAGCAAGCTATCATTGTTGGTGCATTTTAGTTAAGGAATTTGTTCATTACTCTATCCTGATCAACGTTTATTTTCAGCCTCCTTGTTGGATAGCTTGTTAATTTTTCTACATTTATTGATCGATAACACCTCAGAAACTGACAACAAAAGTGGTATGCCCTAGTGTGTCTTGCGTTCAAGTGGTTTTTACAAAACACACGATAGCTTTTAACAGAGTGACACCATCTGCAATTGACTATTATCCGACCAATTTGTGTCCATGGCTGAGGTGCATTAGGCAGTTTACATTTCGCAGAATGCTCAGTTCTCTGTTGAAAAGCAATAGTCGAAACATAACATGGTGAGAAGTGCAACGTTTTGACCGTCTTTCACCGTAATTATCACATTCTGTCTGGATGCCAAATCTATCACTCAGCCGGTTCTCATGTGAAAATATCGACGAATTTGAGCGTTCAAGTTATCTGCCGGTATGAGAAAGTGTTTGTTTTGTTTCACAAGGTCGACGTGAGTTTTGTAGAATGTATTGTTGGAAGAATTAAACTACAGCCCACTGGAGCTTACACCGATGCAATGAATACTTATCGCCTTTCTGATTTGCATTGACAAACTTCAGTCGATGAACTGAGACCAGAACCTACACAAGCGACTGTTCACTGGGATGCAGTTCAGTGCACATTACTCCATGCTAAGTCAGTGAGATCCACATATCAGCTCGTCTACTACAGTAAGGTTTAATAGCACCAGATATCCTGAAGGAGAAATACTTGCGTCGTCAGCCATCTTGAGTTGAACTAAAGTGAACCCTCTTGCCAAAATCGAAAGTTTGTTTGAAAATACAATGGAGCGCACAATAAGGCAGCTTTTTAATCACTCTTTCGGAGAATGCCGACATTGGAAGCGTCAATTCTTACCAGTTTTCCTGACATTAGAAAAAACGTTATACACCGACCTTTATGATATCAAGAGATAGGTTCCTCCTGGCGCCTATAACTCAAGAGTCTGACCCACGTGACTAGGGGATAATTGTCTAATTCACAGTGATGTTAACTTCCGGTCACTGCGCAGTGAATTTATTAGAAGTTATGACAAGCTTTTGAATTATATATGACGTTCTCAGTGGTAATAGACAATGCGCTGCCAATCGTGGTCAACCGCTGGGAATGCCTTTTAGGAGGCTACTTTTTAAGAAACTATTTCCCTATTAGTTGCCGCAACTGTAAAATAATTCTCGTGTATGCTCACTGGGTAGTACTGTAACGTGCGGTCGAAACCAGCAAGCGCGCACAGATTGAATTTGTATTGTTTATCCGGGCGTGCTGCTGTGTCGTCGACGCCGTTCTAGTTATCGTTTGTGTAAGTCGTGTGCATGGCTTACTGGGCCTTTGGCTCATGTTCGTTTTCTTGTTGTTCCCTTTTACAGGATTTGTTGGAACCCCTACTTCGGAAGAACACTGTCCCCTGGTGTCTCCACGTTGGTCCGCAGGTGTGCCGGACAGTGCACGTGTAAACGGCCGGCTTGCATGTTACAGTACCACCTACAAATATTTTCGCGCGGTCAGTAGTAGGACATTCGGCCATACGGGTGTAACTGCTTTTCGTTTCACTGCTTCCATTTGACATGCCTATCGTGATTGTCCGTTATAAGACTGGAGGCCGTATACAATATTAACCCCCGGATTAACGTAGTTAACCAGCCTGGCCTTCACGCCACTGCTACAAAATAGGTCACTTGCAAAAGTAGATCCTTAGATAAAGTTTGTTCTTGATACACGAATGTCAAATGATTACTTGGTAGAGCTCACTCACTATCGCAGTAAATATAAAATTAAAAAATCCGCAAAAAGCTCCCGTTCAATGGAACCGGTACAAATGGACATGCCTCATAGTAGATAAAATACCGCGCCTTTCCTAGAAAGCCCTTGAGGGAATCCATTCTACAGACGTATGAGAAGGATCGATTGAGCGTGCCCCTTCTCTTGAACTCAGTAATGCTGGGTCAGGTTGAAGTGTGGGTACTAGAAACATGAATTTCACACAACCTTTATATTAGAATGAAGAATTACGTCCTAAATGCATTTTAAAAACAGAAGAGAGTGACCTAATATAACTCCCTTGACGGAGGAAACCATCTTCCTTGATCTCTGGGCACATTTTCTGGAGAACGGTACAGAGCTCTATCCGGCAAACTTTTCCATTGCATTTATACGACACCACGAACCAGACTTCCGAAAGATTTGCGGGATTCTGCCAAAAGTCTTAGACTTATATTCATAAGAGATAGAATCTGTTATTTCTTCAACTAAAACTGTAAACAGTGGCAGAATAATGTATTTTTAAGCTAAGTAATTCAATTTCAATCTCGGTTAGTCTTCGCTTTGTTTGCTTGCTTTGTCTTACATTGTTGCCGAAGAGTTATTGCAAAACGAGACTAACATATTGCAAATTTTTCCTATCCCGTGTAGTTAATATTCATTGTATATTTATGCTGGGTACCGAGATGGAAAAATTGTCCAGTGTGGTCGTTTTTATAAATTAATTATCCAGTTGCGGGAATTTGAAGTATTTTCGTTAATTGTTCTGCTAGACACTGATGGTTATGGGGATGGATGCGTGCCATTCACATGGGTAATCCTAAACTGTATATTCACGCACCGTCAGCACTCCCCAGTAACACAACAGTCTAGGCCGCAGGCAATCAGACTGGTAACCGGGTTGTTTATTTTTAATGACTGTTTCCCATAGTCATCATGATCGAAACAGTCGACAATGGTTTGATAAACTCGTTCCCTCCAAGTATTGGCATAAGCCCTGTGGGAAACTGAATGTTCTGGACTAAGTTCAGTACATGGTGTAATTTTATAATTTAAAAGGAGTCCGTATGTCTACAGGTAACATTGCTGCTGCTGACCTGTTCCTTAGTAATGTACTGTGAATTTAAGATATTAAAGTATTGATCAAACGCTACGACCATAAACTTTTTCTTACGCGTACTGGTCAGATAATGAAAGTCGTTGATGGGTCATATACTCAGAAAGTTTCACGTCGGATAACATTTGTGTGTATTTGAACCGAAATTGAAGATCATCTTATTTCCTAGATTACAATAACACTGTCCACCCAAAACCATATACAGCGTCAAGAAACGTCCCATTTAAATGTAAGAATCATGAATTTATTTCCGTGTTCTGAGCAGTTGAACTATGTTGCTGTAAACTGCGCTATATCTTGAAAACTTGATAGTATCAATGGGCACACTACGCAGTGCGATAAGCGAGTTTCGGTAATAATGAAAACTACAAATTCATTCACACAAACATGTATAACAAACATGTACAAGTACTTATCGATTGGTAATATGTTATTAGCACCAATTCACACTGTGACCCATAACTCACGATTGTACCCTCTTTCCGATCTTAACGGTAAGATCCAAGATGGTGTGACGAGGAAGAAATGAAACAGCTGTCCTTTGCCTACTAATTTTAAGTCAACACTTGTTTCCCGGTGTGATGGTTTGTGCTCCACCAAACACCCCACCAGAAGTATTAGAATAGACGGCAGATAAACATTTATGACTTTCTGAATTCAACGACTTTGTTTCTCATAAGTCAGTAGTAGAAGCGATGCGGTGAGCATTTTTAGGGACAAATCCTGGTAATGCAAATTTACCTGTGGAAAGATAGTACACGTTTGCTTCTGTTGGTATTAAGTCGTACGCACGAATGAAGTGTGAGGTACTGGACATAGACGTTAGGGAATTCCAAGCCTTGCGTTCATCTTTCCTTTGTCAACTAAGTAGTCTCTGTTTAAGCTTGGCTAACAGTTCATTAATTCGTTTTTAGTTGAAATACCTGTTGTTTCATCGTTAGTTGACGGGTCCTCTCAAGGTATTTAACGGTTATTTCTATCTTCTAGTATTGCAGAAAACTTGGTGAAGTCGTGAATAAATTGGCAGACTGTAAGACAGCACATTTGCTAAAATTTCAGCATGTATACAGAAACTGATGTTAAAATTGCCTTACTAATTTTGGTAGTTTAAAACTTCGAAGGATGCTGTGAATTGCATGTTTAGGATGAATATATGCGATGATGATGATGTGCGTTCCCTATAATTCACTTCGGTATCTGGCCACACTTTGACCGTTTCAGCAAACTGGAGCGGGGAATCCGTAAACTGAAAATCGCACAATGTTGAAACTGTCACTCATTGTTTTTCCACGCAGCTTATATTTGCTGACGAAGAATTGAGTTCCTCATTGCTTGCATGTTGGTTGCAAGGAATAACACCTGAAAGACACGACGCGTACGGACAAAAGCTACCATGCAATGGCGTATTGCAAGATTGTTGTGTATTATGGTTATGACGGAAGTTATATCGGCCTGATTCCGGAAAACAGATTTACAGTTTCCGACACTTTTCTTAAACGTAGTGGAACATACTCTGTGCTCAATAATGAACATTGGGTGTTGTGAGCCAGTTCCCAACACAACTTGAAATATCTTTCTATTACGCTAATGTTCCTCATATTAAACCATTTTGCATTTGATTATTCCGATTTTGAAATAAAACGTTTGTTTCTGAATCGATCACCATGAATTTAGTTTTCATGAACTTTCGGATCAAAAAAGCCAACTCAAAGACATGTCTTGCTGTTCGTAATGGTCCTACCAGTTAACTCGCAGAGGCAATACATTATTGCATGGACAACTAGAATAGACCCCATTATAATGATGAACAATTATGATATGTCCACAATAACCTAATGCAAACTAGGCTTGGTAAATGGTTCACAATGAGTACCCAAGCCTTGTGCAATTTCCTAGAACCATCCTCCGTTAGTCCTATGTGCATTTGTCTACATTCGCCTTTACCGTATGAAAAGTCAGACTCATAATCGTTTGAGGTGCAGATTGTGCAAGTGACAGTAGTTTAGTGAGTGTGAATGTTCAAAGTTGATAGTATATATTGCACAGGTAAACCAGGTAAAAACCAAATTGTCTGTCTGTTTGAGGGTGAAAAATTATGAATGGCTGTCTGGCAACATAATAAAAATCACCCAAATAAATAGTCATTGCGTGAATATTGACTAAGGCAACGAGTGTTTTTCACATGTTTTATTTATGGAAAGCATCCGTCGCCACGTCTGAGAAATTAATCTTTGCTGCCAGTAGTCTTTTCTACACAAAATCTATAAAGCAGCCGAAGGAAAGTCAGCAATCTTCCGTTACAGGTTCTGAGAGCAGAGACGATCGAGAAGTAGAGTTGACGGATGTTCGTGTAATTAACAGGATCAACGTACACAGCGGGATACTGGCTGCCACGATGGCGTAAGTGTTGGGTAAGACTGCAACGATGTCTGATGTATTACGGAGAATTCTTGTCAAGCTGAAGTAAACTACTTTCAGTGACGTCCTGGCTGCTAGTTTAGATCAACTCCACGAGTTGATGTAGAAGTTTCGGTCACCTTAGTGGGAGAGAAAGAGATGGCCTTCCAGTTTACTGATAATTCGTACTGCATACTGGATAAAATATTTGCTCAAAGGAAATTGGCGTAAAGAGAGTTGACGCGTATGGATTGGATTACTGACGTTCTGGCTGTTTTACACTTGAAAATATACTCTGCCTAACACGGGTGAATAACGGGGTATGTATCATTTAAATGTACTGTCATACGGACATTAATCCCATCAAAGATGACGATGAAAATTTGTAGAAACAATTGGGCTAAGAAAACGGATGAAACGATTCAAAACAGAGGAGACTTAGAAGAAATATAAGCCATTTTAAATGAAAACCCAAAAATGAGTTCAGCTTCAGGATAATTGAAAACCAACAACACAAGTGTCTCGTTCAAAACAGTGAGTTTGGAATTAAAACATTTTCTCGAATTTTGACGGGTTGTCAGAATCTGTGGAAACCGCGATGCGTGCCATACATACTTTAATTATTCGTGGTTAAATGGAAACAAATTATACCCTTGCTCGCCGTCGATTCAAACGCCTGGCGGGTACGATATATGAAATGAAAATTTCAACACTTATTTCTTCATATTACTGTTTTCTAAAATCTTCAGGTATGCGGTTGTTGGTTTTTATGGTTGTTGACTTTGTTTCATTGAGGTGAGTCTTATTTTTCCGGGGTTCAATATATACGTTTTGGGTTGACTGGACAATAGCACCTCTCAAAATATTGGTTTCCACATGAAAATATTAGGTCAACTTGTACACAGCCGTGATATAAGCAAAATACAAAGTTGAAATGACATAATTTCACGTAGGCCATGAAAAAAGCAGCAAGGTGATCTGACTGAAAACAATGAATCAGAGAGTTTTACAAACACTTGTTTGGAACATTTAAGGAAGAACTCTTTTCATAATGAAATATAGTGGACTGAATATTCTTAAGAACCAACCGGAACGTTGCTTCAGAGTGTTAATGGTGTCATCAGTCCTTTGCCTTTTCTCACTAATGGTAAATTACTCATGACGAACATTCTGGCGATCGCGTAGGCCGGTGACGATTATGACTATTGCTTTTTGTCTTAATGGAAGCTTTTTCAAATTGCTATTCAGAATTTTGATTAGACGATAATAGACATGCGCTAAGGAGTTCTGTGGTGTGATTCCATCCGCAAGGTCAGTTAATTAGTGCAGAAGCCTCTTCTCACGTGAGATTATGATTACGCAAATGAAGCTGGGACACGCTGTATAAGCAGTTGACGGAATAATGTTTCGTTCACAGACCATTTATTCAATATCTGTAACAAGCGTCCGAGCAAATGAGATGGCTTTCGACCGCCCAGTTCCTTACCATTCTTGTTTTGTTTTTCGCGTAGTTTCAGTTCTAATGCTGTAGTGTGCTTCAATAGCACTGGTTTGGGGTGCGCGTAAGGCTTTGTCGGGTGCGAATTCACAACGACGGCTCTAGCCTCTTTTACAATTTTAATGGGTAATGTTGAGACAACGTAGAAAAACACGGTGTACGCGTGTGAAACACGTTTTGTCTCGAACTGAACCTGCGCAAGTCTAAAGTAAACAGCGCGATCACAGTTCCAATGTGAAGAGGTATACATCAGCGAGGCTAACCGAGCTTTTGCCCGGATGACTGTCATTGGACACTATCAGCAGAAAGTAGAGTAAATGGGAGAATTGGCAATAAATGTGGAACGTTTATAAGAATTAAAATTTTGAACGCGTAACAGAGTAAATGGAATGGAGATGAACCTTTACGTGAGTTACGTGTATTCGATAGCGTCATTATTTAGCAGTAACTCGATATGTCAAAATCCTTAAATCATTTAATAAGTTGTTCACGTGAGGGTTCGACAGTCTTTGGTGGGACGATTAGGTTATATACAAATAACTACAACCAAGCATTTATCATGCCTAACAAACGAATGGTACACGGTTGAAGACTGATATATATAACAATCATGGGATTGATTAGAAAATGACAAACGAGAGAAACTCGTGTGCAAAATAAAATAGTTTTCGGGCTGATAACAGCATGGCTATTAATAGCCACATCACATTGATACTCTGTGGAGCTGAAACGTTGTGGCGTAGCGCACATCCTCGAATCCATTACATTGTGTTGTATGATAGCAGACACACGTTTCACAAGCGCAACCGGTACCGATTAACTACTGTCAACTACTTTTCTTCTGGTAAGATTTGAGATATTATAACAATAATCCAAACTAATCACAAATTGACAAACTTAAATTAATTCTCGTTGTGTATTTCTTAACCACTGTAAGGCGTATTTTTCTTCTGAGTTCTGTTTTGGTTTACTGTTTGGGATACCAGCGGAAATTATGTAATTTAAGCGTTGTATGCTTTTCAGATAAATAAAATTTTGATTTCCGGCGGGTTTTTTCCAAATTGAAATTTATTTGCAGCAATATTTAGTGTGAATTAGCTGGAGTTTGTTTGCAGAAACTTTCTTTTCTTTTTTGTTGCTGTGTGCAGTGTTCAGTCATCGTGAGATTTATAACACGACTACAAGCAAACGTGAAGCTTATGCGAGATTTTATTTGCAGCTAGCATTGCTGACTTATTAAGACGTTCTTCGCGTCATACCGTTTGACATGCGATTTGTTTAGCCATTGCTTTATGGATGTTCCCCTTTTTGCTGGTGACATTTCTGTCGTCTTTTGTGGGTTGCTTCATTTTGAACATTTTTTACTGGATAAGGGGAACATTCAGCTAATTCCTTTTCAGCACAAAACAGTAATATTGTTGCAATATTTACCGCTAACACCCCAGAGATTTCTTTTGGTTCAACGGCTTTTGTTGGAAGATAATCCTATCAAATAGACCGCCTGAATCAGCGTCATTGGAATTGTCATTCACACACGTATGACCGATGATCACAGAGAGCAACTGAACGACCATTCTAAGTGTATTGAAGGAAAGTAACTAGCAAGACAGCTGACAACGAGGAATCATCCGTAGAGTTTTCTCTCTAATGACCCAAACAGTCGTTTGCTGTACGTCGTAATATACACGCATAATAGACAAGTTATTGCTTACGACCAATATATTCTTTTTTCTAGGTAACATATTCTAAGAATTAAAAACTTTCACCCAAGCCGTTCCTTGTTTTTTAAATAACAAAACTATTGGTCAAACACCGTATGCCACACAGAACTTTAATTGGCCAATTCATTGAAACATTCACAATTTCATCGGCATTGGATAGGTGAACGGACCAGCTGATCATTGTATCTTGACTTAAAAGTGACAGATAGGAGAATAGCTTGGTGCACCAATCGGCTGGCTATGTTCCTACTGCCCGGCGAATCGGAAGTGAATAAATATCACCGAGGTGTGATATACGTTTGTTAGCCATAGTTTAATTTGTTCCTGGCTGTGTGATGGATTATATAATTTTGTTCATTGCACCTGTGATACTACTGGTCGGAACTGTAGGAAATTTCCTGTCATTTATTTTATTATGCCGGCGATCCAAATTTAACCCAGCTACTTACTTTTATCTGGCTGTACTTGCATTGGTGGATCAAGGAGTATTGTTCATAGGTTTACTCCGCAAGTGGACCGATACTTTAAGCGGAAGTCGTCTAGAAGATCGACATTGGTTATTGTGCAAATCGTTGAATTTCACAGGAATCACGACCAGTTACCTTTCCGTGTGGATTATTGTCGTGGTCACTGTGGAACGTGCCATGGTTATCATACTGCCATTCCAGGTCTCACACTCACAACGGACCAGAAGGGCCAGAATTGTTTTGTCTAGCATGATTGTACTATTCAGCCTGATAAGTAGCCACTTCTTCTTCACGTTAGATGTGGTCAGCGAATCGATTCAGCCAGCTGTCAACATTTCTGATGTACTGGTTGTTACCGAAAAGATAAACAACAATCAGACCACATTTTCAAATGTCTCTATCCCACTTGAAACAATGCCAACGTGTGACTTCGAAAGACAATTTATTGATAATCACTTCAAGAAAGTGTGGATGTGGATTGATGCGGCTTTGTACAGCTACATTCCATTTCTTCTGATCACAATTTTCAACTTAATCATCCTGATTAGCCTCAGAGGAGCAAGTAAGAAGCGAGCCTCTTTACTTGGCTCGTGGAATTTTTACGGGATCCACAATTCTCGACCAAACACGAACTCCACTTTCAAATTAAGTAATAGGAAATGGCGTTCTCCGACAAAATTTTGGTCACAGCGTGCTCGTGATCGTCCCGCACAAAAGGTGTGCTCCTTCTGTGCCCAATCGTTTCCCATAGATCAGTTTCATTCCAAGCCTGAAGAAAGCAATCCAAGGCCCGGATCTTCTGGATCTAGTCACACTCATGACCAACAGCAGCAACCGCAACAACAACAACATCAGACCCAGAACTCCCCACGAGTAAATATACTCCAGTCAATTGGGCAACTTCGGCCTTCAAACACACCTGTGAACATCCGATTCCAATCCTATCGACTAAATGGAATTGAGGTAAACACAATGAATGTGGTGCAGGAGTACAGACAATGTGTCACGAGCGAAATGCGCCAACTAACCATCTTGTTGTTATTAATATCCGGAACATTTCTGATAACCACGGCACCGGTTGTTGTTGTAAAAATGCTTATTACTTGGACCGAATTCACAGAAGCTACCGTGTCCGTAGTGTTGGATTCGATTGCTGAAATGCTGATGTATACAAATCATGCGGCAAATTTTTATTTGTATATTGCTGTTGGAACCAGGTTTCGTGGTGATCTCAGGAAAATGTTTTGTTGTACAGAAGAGAGCAAAAATCGAAGAATTCGAAGGCAGATATAAAAGTCTTTGTGGAACAATTCTGTAGCATCCTAGAAGGAGCAGACAATCATTCTCGTGAGATCCACTGAATCTATTTCCCAATAATTGCTTATCGATGCAAATTTTCACTCACAGCATAATTTTAATTCATGTTTCATAACGTGTAAAGTACAGCCATCAACAGTTTACAGAGTGTTTATACTGAAAAATTTACAAATTTTAATAAGTTTTTCAAACAAATACATTTACAACATGCAGTTTGACATATATGATAAACATTGAAATACTCGGATACTTTCAGTGAGATATTCTGAGACGAGGAAGTATCCCAGTGTAGAGCCATCATGCTTTCTTCCATTGTGCGCATACAGCTTTGTGATGAAAATGGCATGGAAGTGTTCGCACAGACCTCCTTGATACGACCAGATATATATATTCACAACGATTCATCCTATTGACGTTATTTCCATTATAGCCCTGCACTGGTGATGGACGTCTTTCTGAATACAACAAACTTTTAACAAGAAGCACTCAGAACGGATTCAGCGTAATCCCGTTACAGTCTTTGTTCAGTTAGACAATACTGAAGAGAGTTCTATTTTTTGAACGCTATTCCTGTACATATTTGGGAGCCTAGCTCCACACCACTAGTACTAAGAGTCACTCAAAAAATCATATTGTTCAGACCGACACATCGTGCACATCTCGTTCAAGGCATGCCGATTACAGCCAAAAGCAAGCACTATAGTTCGAATGATATTGAATCCCTTTCTGAGTTTAACGTTTTGTTCAGCAACATGACGAAAAGATTGTTGGTTACCTTATTTTTGGTAAGTATCAATATCACAATGCTTTTCGAAATAATCCAATTGAGATACAGACAATTGTTAAAATAAACCTTTCGGGTTGATGCTGTCAGTCTGTTTAATATAGAAATGGGCCCTTTGTGCCGAAGCCAGGTTTGCCTCAATAAATGTTCCTACTGCAGAATGGTCATGCTTTCCAAGGTACGTTTCGTAATTTCCTTTAAAAATGCACGTTAGGAAAACCGATTTATTTGCTTCCTTTGGTATGTTATTACTATATGTAGTAGTGGTAGTTTCGTAGTTCCTATTTTGATGTTTTTCACTAGACTGAGTTGAAAATGACTGCACCGTGTACCTACATCGTAGTTTTTAACAAAAGTATCATAACGGATAGTTTACTGTTAACCGAAATTAGTATTTATTTAAGTCAACGCAAAATGTAAGCACACGATTTCTACACTTACTGTGTCAACCAGTTGAACTAAAAAAATCCTAACCCTCTCCAGAAAAACGGATCGACTTCTGAATTCTCGCTACTTCGTGTAAACAACCACTGTGAACAGAAATCAACCTTATAAACACAGTTCATTTTGTGTTCTTGAAGTTCTTGACGTCCTACAAAAAACAATTGTATGGGACTGGGGAATAGTATGAAGTTAACATTAATTTGCTGACTTTTTGCGAATAGTCAAAAGTGATGTAAACTGAATTCTGCGCAAACATACGAATAATTCTTACTTCACAGAGTGAACAATCAACCTTTTTCAACCAGTCGTTAGTCTTGTGTTTCGCTGTCACTACCATTAGGAATTGAATCTTGGTTCACGTTATTTTGGAACCAGTTACTCCAGTCTAGGAATTGCACTGTTTTCATATATCAGCTTGTTGGTGAGCACTACCCAATTGAGCAGATCTCCCTGCGAAAACGACATACTGATAGTCAATGGTTAAAATCTATCTGACTTCAGTCTTCCTAACGTCTTCCGTAATATGTTATACCTGTTTCGTTATGTATACTATCATTAGTCTGCCACATTTGGTCATGTTTGATTGTCGTTCATCGTTTTGAAGTATTCAGCCGCTGAGAGATATTCAGCAACTGAAACATGACACGGTTAAATCAGTGCTAAGTTGAAAGGCGAGGACCTACAATATAACAAATGCAGACCCAGTTATGTTTACAGAGTATTGCTGACCAAATTACTTTAATGCGACTGTATAAATAACCGAAACACAGCACATCGAAAGCCAGGTTCATACCTCAGTTTGTTCATCAGCGACTAGCAACATTCTACTATATTGCACCACAGTTCGAGGAGTCTATTACTGAGCTTTATATCATCTCCTGAGAGAAAAATTACATTAAACGTTATCTGACCATACGTCTCAATCAACAGAATGCAGTTATACACCCAGGTAAAGTTACCTGGATTGTCCAATTCATTTAGCATTCGGGCCCTTCATGTGACGTCAAAGGCTAGTTTAAGGCAACGAAAGTGTAGTGTTTCGTATGCATTGCGGACACATGTACAGTGGCCACTTTTTGCTGGCACAACAGTATGGGAAGCATATAAACCCCACAGGTGGCCAGCTTCATCTTGATGGTGATTGTGAAGAACTCCCATTTCTTGGTGTGAAAGTGGCTACTTTTTCGATGCATTGATTAAGTTTGGAAGTGTGAAAGAAGTTATTGGTTTGTGGGGTTCTGTATGGATTAAATTTGTTCGTCACGACGCAAACATTGGGATGCCACTATCATCCTGGCTCATTAAGCCAGCATTAATCATGACAATGTACATTTTAACATACATGCTTGCTTGGACAAGAGTCTTAAGAAGTTTTTCAAAATTAACTTGAAACGGGCTTCTGGGATGGCGTTTCCATTGGTTGTGAATCCGCTGGGCCATACTGTTCGATTTTGGCTTTTCGTTGTTTAAGATTATTTCATTATGCCTTCAACAAGAGTGAACTTCGTCGTATGAGACGAAGAAGAAGAGTGTATCCATATGGGTACCCACCCATGGTTCATTCTGCTGATGACTGAGAATGTTCACGAGATGGTCACAGGGATAGAGGGTATCAGTGTTGTACTCACCGAATAACAGACAAACGGACACTACCGAAGAACATGTGAAAACATTCTTTGATGATGCAGTCAAAAACTCCTGTTAACTTATTAAAGGCGATACATATCAAACACAATTGATCGTAGCCTTTTTTCATGCCAAACACGGAGGGATATTACGTCGACTGTTGGTTCTCGAACGTGTTGGGAACCACACAAGAAAATTCTTATCCAATGAAATCCAGCAGGAACATTATTTCATGAATGCAGCACTTACATCTTTTTTCCTATGAGGCTTAACCAACTCAGTGTTGCATATGATTTGCGTCACTATCCCTCCGAAACAACACCGTCACGTGAGATAAAGAAAATGGTATACCGACGCGGAAACGTCAACAATCTCATGTGTCACAAATCAGAACATAAGACTTTATATTTGCTAATATGCTCATGGAGGAATTTAATAAAATAAATATGCTGATTTTTGTTCAAATAATATGACCGATCCCCTTGATATATTTTGTAGGATTCAGTGTTCGATCATTTTTGCTTTTTGGATGTTTCTGATTCTTTACTTTTGTACATATTGCCTCTGTCTTTGTGCTCACTTCCACAGAGCAGGTCTAAGATGCGTCAGCAATTCAATTCCGGATGGTAAAGCACGCAAACGAAAGCACAATTTTAAAAGACCGGACATTTAGATTAAGGCAATATCTTGTTTGTGTCAGAGTTTTGACGAAATTTTGAGAGCTGAGAAGAGTAGGCGGTTTTGTTGGTCCTCTGTGAAATTCACACGCTACATTAATCTTTACACGAACCTGTCGAACAGGGGCATCCACTCATCAAATAGGTTTGTGGTACATCCATATTTTGCCGCAATTGTCACAAGTCGATTTCAGGTCGAGTAAAGTCTGAATCTTGAATTATTTTCCTTCTAGTTTTGCATTTGTGCAGGTATTTTTGCACAGATTCATTTTATAACTTACATAGAACAAATCTGCTTTCATTCCAAAAGTGTAACTTCAGTTTTTTCCCCATTGAGGGCGAAAATGTTCAGAAACTCAGACATTTTCTTTAACCGCTTACAACTGCAAAATGCCTTCGTACCGATAAGTAGATTGAGTTAGTAGTACCGGAAATTGCAAGGTAGATCTGAAATGTAGTGTTTTTAATCGCTCGACGGAAACGCCGAAGTCTACGTGACCACGTAACTAATGACACCACTGTCAGAGGTTGTCGTCGTAGACAAAGAATGTGTCTAATAAGTCTTTTTAGTAAGCTCAGGTAGAATCTGCCTCTTACAAGTAAACTGTACGAAAAGTGAACTAACAGTGTTCACAGCTTTACTGTGCTGGAGGAATATTTTAGCGTTCCCGTTCCACATAGTCTTCATTTTTACAAACCAAAATCTTTCCATCAATCCGGCCATGACATATACAAGTCATGCGGTATAACTGAACTTATCAAAATCACAGAGTTTTGTACAAACTCAAGTAATATAATAAACTACAACCGTTTCAACCGGAAAAATAATTTAGATTATAAATTCCCTAATGCATACTACATTCACCAGAGTGAACAAACTTGGTAAAAAGCAAACAGTGTGCCTGAAACACTTCAACAGAATCAACTAATTTCCGTCGAATACTTAGCTCGCATCAACAACTTGGTTTTTACGACATCAGTGTTTTGTCGTAACGCCAGTAATTGAAAAATTGCCTCACCCGTTTGTGTTGTGTCGTTTGTTTCGCCATTTACGCGCAAAAATTCGTGGACTTTTACCCAAATCACACAGTTGTAAATAAAAAACAAGTATTGGACGTATTTAAAGCTCTGTAAGGAAGTGAAAATAAAGTTCCACACCAAGCATTCCATGAAACCATAAACAACATGACCCAAGCAACCATTAGTGTTGATAGTTATTCGTAACTTTGAAATCAATCGTTTAATTAGGGTCAATTTCCACTCCATATCCTGATGATGCTATCATAATTTGTTTCCTGTCGCTCAAAATTGCCATTCGTTGGTTTCCTGGGTTCATTAGGTTAGCAATTAAATTGGGTCATCTCACTAGGATGAAAACAAACAATTTATTTAAAGATAGTCCACCCACGCGCATGATGGTTTCAGTGGTTAATATAATGATGAAAACAGAAAACAACCTGGTTTGCCAGTCTACGGAAAAGTGACAATGTTAAATCTGGGAAACATTGAGATCACCGGTGGAATGAAGACTGTGTAGGTGGGTCTAACGTTTTCTTGACCAGTTGCCAATGAGTGACAGATAGAACACATAGAGGTTGACAGTGACATGAACTAGTTCTTTTTACACACAGATACACTCTGCAGATTTTGTCGTTTTTTGTCTTTATGTAATCAATCTGAGGGTGTTTGAGTGAACGTGATCTAGACTGTAGTAAAAATGTACTTTCATATTAAATGAGACTAGTTGGAACAGCCAATAATACCCTTAGAATATGATCCTCTCCCGCATCTGCGGTTCCTCCAACAGAGAAGTAATTCAACTTCCACTGTAACTCAGTTTGGCAAGATGAAACAGTTACTCACATTCGTCAATTACTTGATTGTGAACCGACCAAAAGGAGACGACAAAACGATGAGATATGAACCACTCAGTGTGAACTGTTTCGAAAGATACATTCTTTGTGAATGTACTGATAGCTTGTGTCTTAATTTTCAGCTTCATCAGATACTCGGAAATGATATGTTGAAGAAAGCAATGTAGTCAAGAGCATGTAGATCATTTGAGACACTATTGAAAGCTTGCACTGCTGATCATTTCCGGGTTTCTACTGGTTAGCCGGTACTTTCAGCTATTTCGGTACACTAACAAAAAAACGTCACATGTGAACAGATTAAAACAATCGAGTTAAATATATTCACTTAATCATGTCAAAGAGACGAAACGTCGTTGAATGTCAACATTTTGATTCAACTTTTCCTGTAACTAACTTGAAATCAAGTAAATTAATATAAATTACACACACTGACAGCAAATAAACAAAATTGGTTCAGTCTTCTGCGCATCAATGAAATAGTCGATTCCACGGCAAGGTGGTCGGTTATGTCAGTGCCTTCTGTGTACAATCAGATGGCCGATATCTTCTGACTAGCATTTCTTCAACAACCAACAGCAGTTTTGCGCTACGATTACGTAATAATTTGGCCTGATCCTGCTGATGACTGGTCGCTGCGATATGTTTGGCCACCGACGGAACAAGGCTGTTTCAGCTAGTTACGCTCTACAGATCGGCTTTTCACGCTGCAGTTTAACAGCCCTTGGGAATATGTTCCGTCATACGTTGCTGCGAACACCAATTAGTTCTGTTTACATTGACCTTATTGCACCTCTAACTGAACATATATATTATTTCAGGGACTGATTGTTCGGTTCAGCGTGTATCATCGCCTCGGAGCTGGACAGAATGCGCAGTTGGGCGGTTGTATAAGTGAGTTGTAAAGAAATTGTCATTTCCTGACCTGTATGGCTGGTCGAATGATCCTCCTTGAGTTAGGGTTGCAGTGTCACATTTGTTTTAACCCTCACTGCTTTCGCTGCTTTCTTCCTATCGTCGATGTGCAAAGAATTTTTATGGGAAACCGTTACTCAATGAGCACCTCTTTTTCCTCTAGTCATTGTGTTTTGTCTCTGTCTCTGGCTTTATGAAGTAAGGGTCTCACTAATCCCGTTTGTTAGCAATGAGTGGGAGGCTATATACTTTTAAATATAGTCCGCCTCGTGCATGCACACAGTAAACAGGTCTATATCTAAGAAGGGTTATTTGTGAAGCTCCAGCTTATAGGGGGAAACGAAGTTGGATCAAGTGTATTCGTATCGTGCTAGTTTTTCGTTGACGACCGATGGGAGTAGATATCAGTGTTTTGGCCCTTATTTCTGATCACCAACAGAAAACAGTTGGGTCAACAACAGCCCTGGGAATTCATGCAACTTAGGTTCAAGGTAGATAAAATGCCCGGTACAACAGGTTTATGGACACAGCACTGGATGCAATGATCCATTAGTTCTGATATAAAATAAACCCGTAGTTTGTCATTGTAACTTCCGTACAATCGATAATGTCAGGCTGCTATCCAAACAGGGCCTTGTTATTGTTTACTATGTCGTTAACCGCATGCATATGTGTTTGTTCGTTTGTTTTGGAAGGTTTCTGTTTACGCTGCTGAAACAAGCTATGGTTCATATGCTTAAGTTGGTCATAAATATGTACGAGTGAAAAACCGCAACAATGAAATGTAAAACTAACCTTTGTTTAGATAAGCAAGCTGAACTTAGTGACGCAGATAATGTTGTGAGGCGAATGTTTATTTTGATTTTTAAGGTGATATGATTTCACGAGTCACATTAGCAAGGGTGTGCTTCCGGTAAATCCGTTCTATTTTTCCCGCACAAAAGGTCATCGTGGGGTTACTATAATTTACCAACTTCATAAGGACAACATTTGCGGTTCAGTTGATAAGATTGCGTAGGAGGGAAGTGCTTTTTAAATCGTGTGTTTACTGGCTCATCTTATCTGTTGGGGGTTTTAAAATGTGAAGTCAGCTAGGAAGAATCTGCAATCTCAAGAGACCAAACCGTTTTGCTGGAACATGCGCCAATTACAAGTTAACTGGTGACTGTCCCAGTAAAGTGGTTCAGTACTTGTCTAAGAAGCTGATCCGACTCTTCTACAAAATTCTGTAACATACTGCTGGCTAAACGGGAGAAGGAAGATGAAACCTGACATAATTATTTGTGAAACATTTTGTAAAAGAAACACAAAACTATTGGATTTGTCTTTCCACTATGTGACCCTATCCTTACCCATCCGTTTAGCTGTGTAGTTCTAATGGTTACCCAATAAAAAATCCGTATTTGGTCGACCCCTGTGACTGTGATGTACGTTACTGGGCTGTTCTCACGATGCATGGTTGTTACGTAACGACTGAAAAAATGATTCGAGCTGCCACCACCCCTCTACTCAGAACTTCGTACAGTTTTAATATTTTTGTTATTCCGTATGAATCCTACTAAACGATGAACACCATTTTCTTCAGCTTATTTCCCTAGGGTACTTAAATTGTTTGACTCTCTTCAGATTTGCCCATTCAAACAGCTTTTACTTACGCGTTTTCCACCAGTCTTCCACGTATAGTCTAAAACGTTCGTACGAACTCTTCACAGTTGCATTTAGCTCACACGTCAACTTTATAAAACACAACTGTCAACTATGTGCTCACCATAAGTGAAAAACTGTGTGCGGATAAACCAATGTTAACCCGATGCAGACGTTTCACAATGTCAGCTGGAAACAGTTCATAATTAACTTCAACGCCATAGTTGTTTTTGTACTGTGATCAAGATATTGGCTGGTGATATGGTGGTAAATGGCTATCAGATAAAATTCTAAATAGTAGAGGAATAAAAACGCGGTTGACGTGCTACCCATAGCTAACCGTTAAAAATGACCATACACGGAACGTTTATCAACAAAAAGAGTATAAAAACTAAATAAAAATATTAAGAGATGGTGAACACTGTAAACTGAACTGTCAGTGAACAAACTGATATTCGAAAATTTACATCTTCAGTTGTATGAACATATATAGCGAACGAAAATGTAGTGATCACTATAAACGCGAAGTAGAGCACTGAATACAGCATGACCAAGAGATATACGTGCATAGTTATTGCAGCTTGGTGTGTTTTAGATGGTTCCTGTTAAGCCAGGTTAAGTCAGTTGGAATGCTTGACGTTGATATGATAGCCAAAGTATTTATTCAAGTTACCGAAACACAGAAATCCGGGTAAGATAATCAGATGTAATAGGTCTAATTATCTACGTAACGAGACAGGTTGATTTTCTGCGCTGAGGCGAAGGAACATTTCGGACGATATTGAATACCTCTCTGTTCACAACCGAGTAAACAGACTGCGATTAATTGGGAACATATTTTTGCTCACATGAAATGAAGTAAACCGGTGAAGTTCATGATGTACAATCGATAGGTGTCTGATAATGTCACACTAACATAGATACAAGTATGCCGCTGCATTGTTCAACAGACTGAGAATAAGGAGGTTACAAGCTGAGTCTAGAAATCAACTTTACGCTCTTATATCACTTCCGGGATAAATTTGAAAATGGACTAAAACTCACAGGTTTTTTCTCATGGACTCACAACAGTGGACTCATCACCAGTATACATTAAGTATTAACTGTCTTCAAGTCCGTCTTATGCCCACTGTTTTCGGCATGCTCACGAAGACACCATCAGCCAGTGGATAGCGACAACAACGAAGAGTGTGACAACATATTCCATCGTTCAACTGATGTTCGCTAATGCTTCGGGAGAACGTTGGCAATTCTCCGGGTTCAGCTAAGCAAATTGAGGGTTAATGTGATGGATTTTTGGTGCAGTTTCATGGATAACTTAGATTTTACATCAGAAACCTTCAAGAACAGCAACACTATGTTGCTGACTGAAAGAGTAGCAGAGGAAGTTAGAACTGGTCACCCACCACGGATAAGATACAGCGCCGACACGCAACTTATATCATTTTTCAAATTGCACTAATCGGACACCCACTCGAACGTAGTAACTGAAATTGGCTGCCATCTTCAGTGCTGTCCACGTCTCAATACTTGTCGATTACGCAACCTGAGCTGAATGTCGTGTGATCAGTCAGTCAAAATGTTACCTGACTGAACAAAATTCCCTCGATTTTGATATGCTAAACGACATAGATCAACAGCTAGCGATCGATTACAATATGGATGGTAGGTTGATTAGTCATAATGCACTACAGGAAGTTAGGTAGAAAAACAAAAGTCAAGTGACTCAAATTTTAATGATTTAACAATCGCAAACGTATTCCTACTGTACAATTTTGTTTTGAGATGCCACCAAGATTGCTGGAATAAGTAATTTGGACTTTTCCGGTCATGTAGTCAAGCAGGCATCAAACACCCATTCAACCTAGACTTTCCTGTCTAGAATGATCGCATTACAGTTCGATAAGACTGTTTAGTCCGTCTCATTCGAATATGTCGCTCTCAGGCGCTGAATTCTATAAGACAGCTTCTACTTTGTTTTATCCTACTTTATGCGCCGTTCTGAATATGCCGTTCACCTTAGCGGCTTAAGGTAAAGTACATTCTTGTGAAGCTCGAGTGACCGGAGGCTGAGAATTTTGAGGAAATGTCAACAATGCCCCAAATTTCAAAAATGAGCTCAAGTAAATGAACATGGTATGATTCGATAGTTAGAGGCGTGTATTTTTGTTGTCAGATTCGGACTGATTGGCTTACAATGACCGACCGTGACTCGTCGTTTTCTCCACTAGGCTGCACTTATCCTCCTTTCAAACCAATAACTGAGCGTCATCCAGGCTACTGCTCTGTTCAAAAATAGATGTAGCAACGACAACATTCTATTGTTTTTATCACTGCCTTTTCTGAACGTTCACAAAAACGACGCTGGTTAAGCGTACACAGTTACTGTTCGTCCTTACCATATATTTTCCGCTGTATTTGCATACAGTTAGCTAATAAGTATGTTAATAGCCAAGGTAGTATGCGTCCCTAATACCTACAAGTGGTGATACCAGAGGAGGCGACTCAATTGGGTAGTACATCCTCAATAATATTAACAAAGGCCATTAGCATCAGACCAAAATCAACTGAGTGATCAAGTCCCATGTTCCACTTTCGATTCAGCATCAGTATTGCAGTTTTCTAACGAATGGAGTTGGCAGTCACTACTAGAGGCGGTTGCTTCGATTACTGTCATTAAACACGAACCTAACAATAATTTATGATAATTAATATTACCATTTGCCAACAGATTGTGGATAGCCGATTCGGGTTGTCATTGGATTTAAGTCTGTTAGACTGAAACCCAGGTTGATTGTACGTTTCATAATAAATGAACGAGTTATCTGACGACATGTGTGTGGCAAATAAGTACGTTTCACCTTATCCATTCTCAGGTTAAATACGAAGTTTGTATGAAACTGCGCTGTCACAGCAAAATAAACAAGTCGAAAATTAAGTTCGTTAAACGTGTAACGATGTTGAAAGTACAGTAGAGAAAGCTTCGTGCTACATTCACTTCAAAGTTATGAGGACGACTATAGTCATAGGCGCTTGCTCGGTCTTGGAGTGGTTTTTGGATCAAGACAGTTGTAGTTCAGTAAAATTGCGTTTCTGGTTGCACGGTGATGCAGTGGTTGAAAGTTTTCCGATCGACTGGGTTGCGGACAAAATTCGGCATTCTGCCTTTCTGTTTGCTGTCATTTATTGGGCAAATGTAATGGAATATGGTCACCTCGAAAGCATGATTTCATAAAACTAGTACGGCAGTTGTATTTATGGCCAAATTAATAATTCCACCGCTGGCCCAAGCCAAGTAGTGTTCACGGTTACTTTCCGATAATCGACATACTGCTGGGTTGGAATTTAACCAACTTATCAAGTCGATAACGTTGAGGTTATGTGGTGAGCGTTGTTGAATCTTCTAGTAATTGTTATTTCAAGCGGATCAATTTTTGTGAGTAACACAATATACATTGTTATCTTTTCTGTAAATTGCAACCGGTCCTACTTCTCAAGATGCTGAGAAAATACTGTTTACAAGTCAATATGGGTGGCCACTTTGTGAAAGTAACATGCAAAGGAAATATAAGCAATCATAAATAGTATCCAGCATACACATTATTTTGGCTCTGAAGGTGACATCTTATTTTTGTGTCAAAGAGATAAAGTTGTTAAATTGGGAGTACTAGCCATTTCATATCTCCATTCAGTGGGCTTCCACTGAATAGTTCTATCAGCACGACGTAGAATCCCTACAAACTACACTGTTATACAATTAAACTGCCAGCACTTACGTCTACTTTCCGAAAATTCGTGACACAAAATGTTTGCAGATGTGCGGCTAGTTTTGTAACGATTCTCAACTTTGGTCGTGTCCGTTGCGGTGAATGACTTTAGAATTGAGTATTACATGAACAAACAAGAGCTGATTGCTTTAGAATTTGGTGAGCTTTTACGACCGATTTCCTATGTCGAATTAGGACACGGTAGATGCAAGAGTTGCCCGCTATTTAGAACCTAGCGGCGATAAACTTCAATTCGACATCTGGAGTTTCGAACTCATCTGACGATAAACATGACACAGGTATAACGTAAAAAGATTCAAATGCAATCGGCCGCGAGAAATACCCACGTTACCTCTCATTTTGAAGATGACAGGACATCTGTTGTTAATCCCAGTCGTTGATCTCGATTCTAGGTTTTGTTGATCAAAATGAAATCCAAATTAATCGATAGCTGGACATAGAGTGACAACGGAATGGTGAGATATGCTGATCAACTCGTTCCGTGAACTGTTAAGTAATATCAAACCGACATTGTTCGCGCCTAGTGAAACTATGTTCCATCAGACAACATCGAACAACCTAGTTCATCTTAGAGCCGTTCACACATGTCGACTACTTGCTTTTTATATCATCAACAGATTCCCACATTCTTGAATGCTTTCTGGTATTCGCAGGCTCATAGCATTTAGGACCGTTGCTGTCAGTATGTGCTTGGTGAGACGAAGCTAAATTTCAATATTTAATAATTTCATTCCCCCTCTGTTTTTAACTGGATAACTGCCAACCAAAGGTTTGAAACACAGACAACTCTGACGGCGTTACGTGGACACTCAACAGGCTGTTGCATTTATGACATAAGATGAAGCTGATTTAAACTGACGTAGTGTTCAAACCTCATACGTTTTGAGGTCTTCCTCAAACAACGTGTTGTGCTGTTGACATTGCGAAAGCTTCTTCTTAACAATATATATTTCTAGAGGTTGAATCGTCCACGGAGATATATCCAGTGGTGCACAGCGAGCAAGTGTATGAAAAATCGGGAGCATGTTGTAGTTACTCTGAACAATGTGTCTTTATGTAGATATTGCAAGTGTCAAAAATACTAGTTTGATGCTATTCGGAAGGCAAGGCTACATACCTTGTATAACTTGCAAAATTCTTTTTCAGGGCTGATCTGTGTGAATCATTTCCTACGTTTATTTCACAATCCAAGCGTAGTGTTTAGAAAAATCCCAATTTTGGGTTCTACATGCCTATTTAAAACTTAAGTTGCTTCCGAAGAAAGTAGGCTTTTTCTAAACACAATTGGAAAACGTGTGAAGTTGACTGAACTACTTGTCTGCTACCTCTTGTGATAATACAGAAACTGCTTCAAGCCAAGTGGACTTTCGTTTACTAGAAATGTCTTAGTCACTATTGCGCATATACGGTTGCATAATGATTGAACATAAACCGTTAAGGGGACCGAGGTTCATTCGTTTTCCAAAACCAAACAAAGGCTCCTCAGTTGGTATAACGAAAGAGGCTGAATACCTCTGAACTCAAGGCTACAGTTAAAGAATAACGTAACTTCAAAGAAGGTAAACGAACATTCAACAGCCAGCTGAACAAAACATGAGAATCCACCTGACCACAATAACTTCTATCCCATATATATGGTTCGAGAGGGCATAATGACCACGTTTATGAGGACCGCAGATGACTAGTGAAACCAGTATTGGTGATTAATGTTGGCGTTCGTAAATTAATTCGATGGTCGGTCAACGTTTTCAGTAACAATTGTTAAGTCCACGTTCTTTTCTGCCCAAAACATCCCTCCGAATTAATAGAGATTTTGCTTAACAATAGCTGGGGGACAAACCGATTAGATATTCTATTCTGGTCAACTGTTTACCTCAAATAAACCGCAGTGTCAAACTGTGAATTAATTTTTGTGATTTTATTTTACGTAGCAACAGTCTTTTATGCATTCTGTTTAGATGTTTCAAGTATATACTTTTAGTTGGATAATCTATTACGTTTGAAGTCGAAACCATTGCTAATAAAAAGGCTGACACTGAAACAGCGGGAGCTTACAGTGCCAAGTTTATAATAGTAAAAATACAAATATCGGTGTATATGTGTTACCATAGTTTGTAAACGCGGTTAGGAAGGTGCTTCCACTTTCTTTGATCCACTCCGTTCGGAAGGACCGCAGGATTTGGTTATAATTCATTCTCCCAGTCAGCTTTAAGTCAAAATGTTTTCCCACGTTATATTGTATGAGTAGGTTTGAAATAAGTTGACCTGATAGAATCTATGATTGTACAAGGTGAAGGAAACAATTGAATGGGGCAGTATCTGTAATTTTCACGTTCTGCACGTGTTAATCTCAAATGCGCGTAACTTCATTGGCCGTGTACTCAAGCCAGACAAATCCGAATTAGTGTCTAATAATAGGTTGCAGGAAGCACGGTGGCTAACAGCCATACAAAATTTTTATTGTTGCTCAACATAAAGCATGGAAAGTTAGAGTTAATGCATTTAGGTTAAACATGAACGTTCTCACAATTTGTCGTACGGAAGAAATCAACCAGATACTTCCGTACATCGTAGGGGACAACACACACAGAATTACAGCTATCCAACAAAATAGTTTTATACAATATTTAAAAGTGAGCAAAATGTAATCTGTCTGTTCAACTATAGTAGCACTGGTTCAAACATCTCACTTAAAATTTAAATCGCACATGGAGACAAACTTACAGATGTGATCAACCAGTGTGAATTTTACTCTTTTAGTACAAAGAAGTGCCGGAACTCTTTGGTTTCGTTTACCAAACGCTAACCGCATCATACTTTTTATGCCAACTGTGTTGGTGATAATGGACTTAACTTCATCTCCATTGGGTAAGTCTCTATTCATTATTTTATCCCGCGGCAAGGAGTCGAAGACGGTGCTATGATTTAGATCCAAGTTTTCTGTATTATAATACGATGCTTTGTATTGTAGCATATTCCTGGCACACTGAATGCATCGCCGTTGTTTTCCTCCAGGTTTCCAGCAAATCTTGAAGAACTCATTACACTGTTGGCTAGATGGTTGAAATTCCATTCCAGATGCATCTGTTTCTTGTAAGCCGCCAAACAGCTGTGTTACTCTAAAGTATATCTCATTGTTTGTTACAAGTTTTTTGAGTGTACACATCTCGGTTGCACATCGACTACTTTTCCTGACCTCGCTCATCCCAGCCCTGTTTTTTTCGCACATCTGAAACTTAAGTTCATTTATGAGGTTGACAAACTGTATAACTCTTCCATGATGGCATGTTTATTAATGGTCCACAACTTTCTTTTATAGAAGCGTTCTGTTTCTTTCAAGGTTGAACATTCAATTCTTCCTGCCGCCAATTTGATGCAGATTATGAAAGAAAGAGCTGAAAAGAAGAAAATTCTTTTCGCATGTCCTCAAGACAACCTCCCATGTTACCCTCATAAGCCTTCCGGTTGACACTTTTGACCGAAATGGCTTCCTACTTATCGCTAAACAAATGAACAAGATTTCACTCCCAATCGTTTTAAATGAACGAATAATCTGTTTCTGAAATCATTTAAGTTGGTTCCGTGGATGTCAAACATTTTTTCAGATTCTTGAATCATTGATGTCCGTTTCTAGATACGAGTCAAACATTGTTTTCTTAAAGATTGCAGGATTTATTCATGAGGCTGGTAGTTACTCCTCGAAATCTTTACCACTAGTTACAAGACGAATGAATTGAACAGTTGATGCTAAACGCCATTCCACAATGCAGCTTATAGAAGGACATGTGAGTTATTTCCATGTCGATTTCATTTATGTGTCCAAGCACATACGTCTAAAGTGCATTTTTACTACTATTAGTAAACATACTGTGACAAAATTTTTGTAGTTTTGTGCCATCCTTAAACTGTTCAAAACAAGTTGCACGTACCTACAATATTCATATTTATTGTTTTGTTATACGTAACTCCCAAACAACCACACAATAGCTCGCATGATCCTATAACAAAGGGAAGAAAGAACAAGGAAGGTGGTTTAAAAATACACTGTAAAATACAATAGGTATGGTGGGATATCCCGAAAAAATGTAATAATAACCTCAATGACTATTGTTCATGAATAAACCCCAGACCTTCGTCGGAGAATAATATGTTTGGGTGCAGTAAAGCTGACAAAAATGCCCAATTGAAACAAATATTTAACATTATGATTTCCTTCATTCAAATTCCGACTGGTCATCAAATGTTTGCCCCCTGTTTGAAGTGCAACACACGAAAGGAGTATGATGTGACAGACGTGTCGAAATATACAGTACGCGTTTGAAACAAGAATTTTTTACCGAACAAAACTGTTACTTTCAGAGGTTAGAAAAGTTTCCTCAACGAGCCAACGAGCTTCTTCTTTGTCACCACATTGTTGTCACCACGATTTGCTAATACTACATTGGGGGTCATCGAAAATTGATTGATGCGGTTTCTAACTGTATCAGATGTTACATTAAGGCTGTGACAAATTGCAAGTTAGATAAACATTACAAAAAATGACTTATCACTTGGCATAGAATCTAGAATAAGTTTGTCTACGTTGTTTTCCCAATTTAAGAAGGATCATTCTCTGAGGCAATTTCGCCGCTAATGATCAACTTTGGCAGCGGCGAAACTCTGACAGAGTTCATTGACAAGCTTTTAAAGAGAGAGGGAACACGAATATTTGTCAGTAGTGTTCAGTTTGTTTGAATAAAAGTGAATAACTAATTGAATTGTCCACCAAGAATGGTGGAGCTTGTAACTTTTGCTTAAATGCAAACCTAAGGTATATGCAGCCACGAATATAGCGTTTGAATACAATTTGATGAAGTGTCTCATTATACTAACCTCTCAGCGAGTCCAATCCTGGATTCACTTGTGAACGACAAACGAAGCTTAACGAAAGCAGGTAAACATTAGTTTCTTCGGCTATTATAATTCTGATCTGAGTAGCAAAAATCTGACAATCCACAAATTGTCTCGACGTTTCATATTTATTCCCGCGCGGATGATTAACTGTTCACCTGTCGTTTGATCGCGGTGAATTTTCGGTTGTTTTTTTCGTGACAATTAGGTTAAGTGGACAATAAATCTGCCATTCAACCATTACGGTGCAAGAAGAATAGTCAAACTTTTTGACAACTTCCATTTTTTAGTTTATAAAATGGAGGTATGCTAGAAAACTAGCTGGAAGTAGGCAAATTATGTTGACAGTAGATATCCCATAATGATGAACAACATATTAAAGATTCATGACGATCCGATCAGAAGATATGAAACTGAATGATGTTCCCTGTAACGAGCATACGCCATTTTTTGTAGAAGAACTGGCGGAAAGTAATCCGTGGTTAATGTCCGATGGCGGTACTTTTACATTCACACACTTTGCTATTACTCTCTAGTCAGCGCGCATCTTTTTGTTTAAATCACAATGCGGTTATTGATAAATGAATTTTTATACTTTGACTTATCGACGTCTGCACAATGGCCTAGCAAATAATGATTTACTCGGGCGATTTCGGCGAGGCTCACGACTACCGTTTGATTATCCACTCTGTGATTATTATTTCACTGTCCGCTGCAACCAGTTACAGTTTACCGTAATGTAGTTATTTGGAAGCATTTAATGCAATCAGTCACAACCTGACAATATCCATTCCTTCTGCATGATATTGCCAGACCATAGGTAGCAAAATAATCTACCTGTGATAACCCTGGTTTATCCATTGATCTTGCTGAATCGATCAGCAACAGTTTTCTCACTTTTGAACAGTGAATCTCTCTGGGACAATCGTGAATCTGAAAATGGTGTGCTGAAGTTTCACCTTCAGGAATGCAACTTGTAAAGTTAGCAGTCCAAATTCATTTGTAATACACTCACAAAGCTCACTTAACTAGACTGTATTTTCTTTGTTTGGAAATAATAAGGTTCCCTATAACTACACTTGACTAAACCCTACTTCGTCAACATGTGTGAACATTCTGTATGATCTCATGCTACTTGGTAGGTTGGACGCCTCTGCCTTCCAAGCATGGCTATACTATTAAGGATAACCATATTCTGGTTCAATAACTACAACTGACAACACAATAGACATTAAACGTCTTCAGATTACGTATAACTTCCCCATATACAAATATGCCGTGGTGTACAATTATGAGATCTTCTTCCCAATTATCCAAACCAGTGTAGTTGATAGAGTGTTTAAGGTTCCTTCGCTTGATGTGTTTCTGTTTACGTCATCATCGATGTGGTCTCATTGAATCTGCTCGATGCTAATGTACTACTGCAATTAACTCTGCCGGACTGTTAGAACAGGTGTTTCTTCATGAAGATTACCGGGGTCTCGTTGAAATTATTCCCACGGCTTCAAAATACTACAGACTTCCTAAAGAAAATTCTGATTGACGAATCTCACCTACAACGTGCGGCAAACACGGAAACGTCATATATTGCGGATGAATTACACCCAAGTTTAGACATCAGTACTTAAAAGTGAATAACAAGCAACAAGCTGATCGGTGCTGATATATCTAACATTCACTGTTAAGCATCAGTACGATATCACGTTTGCTGTACTGTTGTCAGACTGTCTAAACTTGAGCAAAGACCAAATATCGACTAGTTAAAGGCACCTTCCGACCAACACAATAACCATGATTTGCCCAAACGCAGAATCAAAGTTAGAAGTATAAAATGAGGGATAATAGTTTTTGTTACATTATTATATATTACACAATATGTATTATATTTTTTGGTGGACAACATGTCCTAGGGGTTTCCATAATATTCGTATAACTCGATTTCCCCATTTATTTTCTGCGAGTGAATAGCTGGCAGATCATAATCCAACGGCTTCACTTTAATCAATAATACAACTCTCATGTGATTGTATTTTTGAAGGAATATTAAACTTGATTGGTTACCTGTGAAACGGTGTATCTGTTGGACATTGATTACCTTCCCATGTGCTGTTCTGCCATGTGTTTCTGAAGAAATATTCTGTATAAGTTAGGGTTGATTATATTTTCTAATGATAGATCGTATGACATGAATCAGTTACAGCCAGTTTAGTAGACAATAAAAATGCACGCCAGTTATATACAGAAATTGTTTGATGCCAAATTAGCAAACACTTTCCCTAGGTTTTCAAGAACATTTTTCTAACTTATCACATCATGGGTAGTGAAAAGAAACATGAAGCTGAACGAGTGAATATCAGTGTATTGTAAATAATGTTTGATACTCATTACCCCCAGTATTTTGTATACATGAATTTCATGTTTGCATATTAATCCGTCCATAAACTCGAAATAATTTTTTAGTTATTTGTGGTTTCTGCGTTCAATGTGACCGAGCCAGAACAAAACTGTTTGCAACATCGAACCCTTCTTGATGAAGCCATTTCGTGGCGACATTCTAAGGACTCATTTGACCTCTTTTAACGAGCAGCTAAACTAGAATTAGAAACCTTATAATGTTGAAGCACCTACGTGCACTGACCAAGGACCTTGTGGCTTCTGTAACCACAACCGTACTTTATTGCATGCTTTTACTACGCGCTATTCCATAGGTGCCAGTTATGGTATGCTCGATATTAATGAGGAGATACTTGTCTCATTGGGATTGGGCATGATATATAGCAAATATTCGCATTTTTACCAAAGACCTTTTTTTTTTAATTTATGGTTGTTTTGGCTTTTTTGACAGATTCTTACGAGAAAAAGATTAAACACATAGCAGTACTTTGATATGGCTCGTGTTGCCATCAGTTACAAAGCGAATCTTACAAATTGCATGGATCATGTGAATAGGGAGTGATAGCGAGTCGACCCGGTAATTAGGAGAACCATGGGAACTATATAATTTGTTTCGAACACACCCAAATAAATAAAACCAGCTGGTAAATTCGGTTGAAATATATTTCACTAAAAGCCAGTGACTTAGTATACCGACCGCTGGGAACTATCTTGAATGAACGGGTGGGGGAATTGTTGTGTTAATATTGTCAAAACTACTTGACGTGATACTTCTTCCAGAGGTTACACAAAACATAAATTATTACACTGTTGCTGAGGCAACATGTGATAACTAATGACTCCGTACCCAACAGGAGAGACGCAACACAGAGAAATTGTGTTCAAATCTACACAGAATCTGCTTATAGGTGGCTTACAATACACACAAATATACAACCGCCGCTGTGACAGCTGCTGTAGATCATTACCTATGTTTACGACTATTCACCAGATACTGTTTGTGAACTAGGAAAACGTAAGTGGGTAATTCTTCACAGCTGCGTGAATTTTTCCGAATTAGTCTGACTTTCTTATTCAGTAATTTGTTACAAATGTTATTCTACTCTTTCGTTTTGTCCACAGACTGCGAGAAGTGCAAGTATGTAAAGTTAGATAAACCAAAGTTTCGAGCAAATTACCCGTCTGTTCATTTGGACGGAAACCGAATAACTGAGTCTATCAGCCTACTCCATGTTACTTCGTTATCCACCAAACGTGACAACGTATAATTCGCACGCCTGAAGGTCATCATACTTACGAAGACTGGGCTATTGTCAAATTCACTTTCATGAAGTAGTGTTCGATTCAAATGAGTAACGTTGAAAAACATCGAATTTATCAAGGCCGTTAGCTTTAGTGAAATTAAATTTATCATTAAAACAACATAATCTCTCAAAGGTTAACAACCGTAGAAGAAAACTTGTTGTCAACAAAATGTATTCAATGTTAACTCGAAGATACCGGGTGCAGGGCACCTGATAGCTCACAGATAACTGCGAGTCAACCCGTATGTGGCTAATAACCAGCAAGACATATTGTAATAAGGTTCGTTACTTATGGTGAAGGTCGGGCTTAAACGGGCTTCAAGACTTTGTGATTCTGGTGATGCTTTCATTCATGATATTTTCGGGTCATTCTGTTCCAGTCTGCTAGCCCGAACTTCAGAGAAAAGTTCGTGCAAGGGCAGCTGTTTTTATTTATTTATCCACACCAAGTTTCCGCTGATCTTCCTGGGTGGTTATAATTCTGCGGCCGTCAAGTAGGTTATACCTATAGCAAGCTTCTTGTTCTTTCCGAGGTTATCGTCGACAGTAACAGGTTCAACTTGAACCAAAACGGTATTCTTTCCAAACATTATGGGTAGCAAACGCTTTATTCCATGTCCGGGTAAACAACGTACTTGTACTTGAAAAACAGCAGGTACTACATTTCCCTCAAGTCTGTCTGTCGCTTCCAAACTTCATGTTTGTGAGTGGTGTCAGCGAACTAAATTCCGTTATGTCGCAGTTCGCGTCTTCCTTCCGATCTGTTTGGATTAGTTTGGTCGTCAAGGTAAGTGACACTGTTGCTTTTGAATTGTGTACCAAGTTCACGAACGTTCGATAGGGTTTTGAATGGCGCCCATATTATGTTGCCGAGTGAGTTATAACTAGCTCAGGCCTTCATGTTCTTTCGTGGTTACGGCTGATTGCATCACACTAGACTAGAGTTGAACGACTAATGGATTTCAAATCACTGAGGAAGGTATACGATTTGCTTCCAAGGTCTTTTGTGCTTTCTTTACAGATTACACACCCGAATTCCAGTTGGACAGCTCATCATGCAAGGCACTACTGAACAATCAACAGACAAAGGTAGCTAGCATCCCTGTTATAAAAATACAGCCGATATGTTACGTAATTTTTGCCAAACGTTGTGGTTGATATTAATAAGCTTATAAACAATATTTACTTAACAGCTCTTACGTACAATCATAACTGTATTCTGATGAACTATTTAGTCATTCTCGTTCAAAAGTTAGTTCTTGACTTAATTTTGTCGAATGTGGTCAATAGTTCAAATGTTACTATGAGGGTTCACACTCTCAAAACGTCATTGCTGTTTATCCCCGTTGTGATGACCACGGTTTGCTTATCATATAATCAAACCTGTTGTGGATAATGTTCTTACCGGCAGATGAAGACAGGTAAGACAACATATGTTGTTTTGAAACGGATTATTGCTCTCTTACACCGAATTATCTTTTGTACGCGTTGCCTGATTTGTTTGTAAGCGTGTACGATATACAAAGTGTGATGTTTTGTTGGGTTGAAAGGTGACAGATGCAGTTGGTTCGTGTGGGAATATTTTAGTTGACTAACCGGTGGTTTTTAATCACCCATTTGATGACGATGTGTTTGTGCATAAAGTGTCAGCGAATAAAGAGCAGAAGCTGTATCTTGTGAAACGTCAAACCTGAATCTGACTTACGTTTGGTCATCACTAAAGCAGTGGCTGACTATAGAGGCTGCACATTACTTTTACTGAACTCTACAAAATTTTGTCTTGACTCAAAGGAACACACTATTCAAAACATTAATGTGGTCATCATCAAACGAAACATTGTATTGTAAGTATGCAGAAGACTGCTATTTGGTGTGTCTGTTTATGTCAAAACACGGACTTAATCTGATGTCGAAAAATTGAAATTGATGGACTCTCAGGATTATTAGATGCATGTTGGGCTGGCAATAATGATGATGCGTGAAAGCGTTCTGTTCAACATAAAACCACGTGGGACAGACAATATCAGGGTTTTTTCTGACAGCATACAAGCTAGACTCAGTCAAAAGTTAGTTCCATGTAACAAGAATTTAACGTCTGTCTGACAGCTTCCAAGCAGAGCAAGAGGTTTCAAGCAAAAAACTAACAACAAAGGGTTATTATAAACATAAAACATGATAAGTCGGTTCAGACAATTCAAGAGGTGAACACTTTTCATTCTCATTCAAAAGGTGATTGTTTGGCGAGAACTGTCAGATATGGATAAAAATCCACCCTTTTTTCACAAACCCCCAAACAAACAAGTGTACATGAAATTGAACTCAGTTCGTCTAACTTTCTGTTTTACGTGGTGTGTAAGTGCACATGTTGATGAAACGTAGCTAAAACGGATCAACAGCCATCTAAACAAGTGGTAACTCATATTCCGGTGTGCTCATAACAGACGAAGACACAATAATCTCAAAGCTGCTACTGGAAATCCTATTTTAATGATTACTGTTAACCTCATGACGGTTGTTTACCCCTTTGAATTCCTTAACTCATAAACATAATTATTGGTCAGTCAAAACCAGATGCTCAACAGTTTTAGGAAACCATTTCAATCCGGAATCATCATTCAACGTTGTAAACACATACCTCGCAGAAACAACCCACCGGGTTATTGTGGTGTGTATTACATGGTGGTGAAGGCAGGTCTAAGTGTGCTCACCCCACATCTATCTATAGTTGGTTGATGTGAATATTCCATGTGTTTCACCTGGGCAACTGACGAGATTAAATGTACCGATAATTTGTCTTACTTCTGATGTGGTGAAATAAGCAATAGGTGTCCCGAATATTTCGGTGGCAAAATTGCATTGTACAATACTTCGGGTACTGTCCTCAGACATCACAATTATATAAAGATCTATCGGACAGAATACCGTTTCATTTACCAGTAAGTATATGGAGAAGCCGACTGCAAGTTCCGAAAGATATAATCTGCATCGAGTCAATGAAACGAACTGAATTATTCGAACGCAAACCTGACAAACTAAAAGTAATTTAACTGTTTCCGTTAAGAAATCATAGGTGGACGTTGAGAAGCCCAATCATACTCTTAACAGGCTCCTGAAACGTAGTGTTACAAATTTCTCGTAAAGTTGCGCAACATGCAACAAACTTACCAGGGAAGACATATAAGTCCTTCTTAGCTCTTCTATCATCTCACTGTTTCATTCAATCGTTCACTGCTTTCTGTGAACTGAGTTACTTTTGAAACATTGCACCAGTTAAAGTCCGGCAAATGAAGAGTACCTGACGATGTATCGCCTGTAGACCCTTAGTAATGTTCTGAAGCTGTCTGCCAAACTCTGGCTGAGCTATTCACTCAGTCTTTCCAACAGCAGATAATGTCTGACTGTCGAAGAATGACGCACATCACACACATCCTAAAAATTGAACCGTCAACATTTTCCTTCATATCACGCATGCCTGCAACAGTGAATGCCAGTGAAAAACTGAATCTTGGACAAATGGAAACTAAAACAAATAGCGCGGAATATAGTTACCTCGCCCTTCGTTACTCACGTTCGACTGAAGATGCTCTCAGTTTTGCAGTTTATTCGATTCTCGCATGGATTGGTGGAGAATCAAGAACCGTCTGCGTGTGGTTATTAAGCCATGGTGATATACTTGCAGGCAGCGAGTGAGATCCGAATGGAGGTTGCCAAAAACCGGGGAATTCGAACCCTCATTATCACAGTTTTGTGGGCACTTTGTGAATCAATATCGAGCTACTAAATTCAGTAGTCAGTAATTATTGTCACACAACAGAGCCTCCCGGTATCTTCAAGGTGCAGTGCACATGAATTGGTCTTGGACACCAAACCGCCAACTGGTTTTACTTCCCTACCCCATGGAAACAGTTTTTTTGAATTATCAAACTGATCAGATAGCTGCAGTTTTCCTGTTAACCAAATACCTTAATTAGTTACTTCAAATACCCCGACAACATATTTTTCTTCATGAAATAAAAATCACTGTGCAAACTTTTTGATATACACAAACCCCTTTTTGTAAATATTAAACCCCTACCTCGCCGTCTTCATCCTAGATATAGGGAGAATGTTTTGAGTAACGACACAGCTTGATCGCTTTCTATTATTCATGTCCTCACCAACGAATCATTTTATGTTAGGCGCTTTGGATTAGTTTCCATTTTACTCAGCCCGATCAGTCGATTAATCTAGGTCGGTGTGCTCCTCAAACTAGTGTATTGTAACAGCTGATTACCCTCGTTTGTTATCAAACGACTCTGTACTGCTTACTGTCATTAAACCATTCCTTCCACATAAATGACATTGTCCGTAAAGTATCTTATTATGTTTGTTTTCCATATAACTTGACAATGTATGAAATGTTTTAAAAAATGCTGCTTTCTGACACAACCCACTTCTTTTATTCGGATTTTTACATTTCCCTATAGACTCCCAAAGAAGCATTTATTTACTAGCAATCGTTCATACTATTTTTCCTTTAGCTCTCAGTTAGCTCGAGATCTGCACAATACTAGCATTCTTACTTTTGAATCAAACACAAAAAACTGATTTAGCAGATTTAATTCACAATTGTTACCCATTGTGTTCGCTTGTCAACATTTACATCAGATCCATGCTTATCATTGTTGTAATTTGTTGACTCAATCCCACTTAGTTAGTTGTCTTTTGTTTGTTAAAGATTTGGGTATGTGGGAAACAAAAAAATCTCTTATTTGGATGCATGAACCATATTAATGATTTACCTTCGTGTGGACTGGACATTTTGTTCAAGGGATGGATAACGATCTACCTGCTTTGATCTAACGACAAATTGTCGACAAGAACACCCGTAGGACGATCGTACTCATAATTCTGTAGTAAAACTGTAGTGAAACGTAACAGTTGCTTGTCATTTGCACGTATAAATAAGCATTTCTTTATAAATTTATCAATGTATAGAAATGAACAGAAATATTTACTCACTCTATTTTCTGGGCAACATTCGGAATAATTCTTCGTTATTAGGTTTCACTATTTAGACGGAATGTTTCATTCCTGAAGCGCTAACACTGGAATATATATTTTTCACCGTTTGTAAAAGTACGCCTCATTTGATACGAGCAAATAGTCTAGTCGGTATTCACAGCCAAGCGTGACCGAAATTATACGCGTGCTAATTTGGTTTCGTCCACTATTTAATAGATAGTGTAGCATGAGTGAAACGTCACTTAGGGTATGATATGTTTGTCACGTTCTTGTGTACATTTCAGTCACTGTTTCCAAAAAACACATTACACTCGAGTTTTACTCTTTTTAGAACTCGACAACAGTGAATATGTTTGCTAATGGCTTTTCTCGAATGGAGTCGGCAGGACAGTCACTGAAACTCCTGTCGAAGCAAACGGATAAGCTAAACATTACTTATGTGCAAGTGTGGTTGAGCGTATACATAGAATAAGTCACTCATACTTAAAGTGAGGTCAGCAACTCAATGGTCAATACTGTCGCCTCAGGAAAACAATGATAGAGTTCTACTCCCGGTCTTTGCGTGCGTGTGCACTGTTGATGAAATTGAACATGAACAGAACTCGAGTAAGTTGTTCACTTCCAAATAGACTGATTAGAAAGTCCGTGAAATGCGAATATTGTAGTCAGTGTTGTGCGATATCCAAGTCGTGTTAACCCAAATCGCCTACTGTTCACCAGTTGGAGGTCAGTAAATGATCAGCGTAACTGGCAAACAACGAAACTTGTAGAAATACTCACCCAGACAAGAATGCGCAGGAATGATGCGCGATTACGCAGGGTGTAACTACAAACTGGTGTTGATACGCTAGCCAAAACCTGTTGCTGAATTTCAAAAATGAGATGAAATAAAAAACAATTACGCATAAATAATGGAACAGTCGGGTCGTCATTTGGTTAGGCTGATTTTGCAAAGCTATCCCTCAGGCTAAACAAGGTTTGTTACAAACAGCCAGCAGATACTTTTCTGCGAACGGCCCAAATTATTTCTGCGGTTTTCGGTCATTTGGGTTTAGGTGATTGTTACGAGGTTGTGGTGACTCTTGTTCTAGAGTTCCTTGTTTATAATTTATTCTAAGACGTAGATGTAACATAACAAGCAGGATGCCTACCAAAAACTGGATATGATTTAGGAGTTCGTGTAGATATGCTTGAGTGTTTGACGGCTAGATAATTCAAATCAACAGGCGAAGTTACGTCAGTGCTATACAACATTTCGTAATGCACCTGGCACCGTAAATTGTGCAATACATGCGAACGTGTATAGTAAATGTATACATTCCTGTTATTTATTTTGGAATTTTCACTTCCAGTTACATTACCATGTTAACGTAGGCCTAACTAGGCTAGGTAGATTGATTATTAAGTTGAGTATTTGTTTGCGTCCGTTGCGTCCATGGTTTATAGCGTGTTTATGCCCCGCATATATTCACTTTCCCATACTGCAGTTAACACAGTGAGGCGTCATCTTTTGTGTTCAGTCTTTACCAGTTCCTTACCAAACGCGTGCATTGAACAATCTAATGGTTAGCATGACAATATTTGATATATTCTGGGAACATTCGAAAGAACACAGTCCGATAGTGTGACGGTTATTTAGATGGACACAAATTCACTGTCATAATCGTTAACTACGTAGAGTTTCGAAAAGTTTTGAACAACCAATTTTAAATGTGAGGTAATTGTATGGTTCGCAAACGTAGCGAATTATAATCTTCTCGTTTGTTTTTATACATGTTTGCCATTGCATGTCCTAACTATGTTAATCATTGCGTCAATGCAAAGCTAGGATCAGCTTTCAGCTTTAAGAGATTTTTTAAAATGTTTAACTGATTCACTCAATGCATGGTCAATCGGAGTGAGATATAATAAGTAAGATCACTAGGTCAAAGTTAAGATTCATTTCATCCAAAGAAGTTATATTTTGCATTCAAATATAAGGATCGATTTGCGTTTGTTTTTCGAAAATGTAACTGTCGAAGTTGCCACCTCATGAAATAGATAGGTTTATATGGCGTGCGCAGGAATCCCTTCATACAGTGTGTTTCAGTGAATTGCGTTTATGTGTTTATCGGAACGGTAGGTCACTTATGTAGATAATCAACATTGCCCTGAACAACAGCCAAGGTCAATAGTAACCAAAAGCGACCTTAACATTTTCAGTTCACCCGAAAAAGTTCGTCCTTAACGCATTCCGTTCAAATAGGGATTCGTCGTTGCCAACCACTCTGAGCCAGCTGCGTAGAGACCATGGGCAATGCCGCATGGACCACAACCAACACGCTGCTTCACGGACTTACAATTACAATTTAAAAATGATGTGTCCTTAGTGAACATTTGGATCACGGCTCTTGTTTAGGTGATTGCACGATCTGAACATTACTATCAACCGAATCTGGCTGGGACTTGGCAGATAGTCATTCAGTAGTTGCCAAAGTAAGGCCAGGAGCTGAGTTGTTGAATCGGTTACTCCATGGTCGCTTGGGCAGAGCTGACAATGAACAGGATACACACTACTGAAAAGCTGATCGGAAAGTCTATGAAGATACGAAAGATGTGATCGGTTTTGAGAGGCGTTCCATCTGCGCACATGGCGCATGATCACACGTAAATTGCCCAACACAACAGAGTTCCCCTATTAATTGCATGTTGACTGTCAATTATAATAAAGTGGAACTTTTAAGAGAATTTCACAAATGTATTTGAAAATTTTACGAAACAAAATGATATGTGTGCCCACTGCTTAATGTTGTCTGGTTGGCATCTGTTGGACAAAATCGTCTGATTTTTCGCGTCCTATTTATGAAAGGACGATGACAGCCCTTAGAGAGCGAATTTCGGTGCGTCCATTTAGGAGTTTGAGTTTGTCTGTTTAAAAACCGAGGCTATTCTGTGGCATACTACTGTTGAGAAACGCTAGGTAGAATAAACTACTCACCCTCCGTGATCTGAGTGGGGAATAATCCAGTTTATTTTAACTTCCTATGTACAGGCGTACATGAATTATTCTTTACATCTCAACAACTAAGCAGACGCACGATTTACGTCCAACATCTGAGAAAATATTTCTCTCCAATCGCCGGGTTCGAAAGCCCGTCGTTTGTTGGGAGTCCGGGCCATCCACAGGTGATATGTTATGAACTATTTGGGCCCCCAGCGATCCGAACCACAATCAAAATTCCGCACCAGAAATATTCACCAGTATTCTTAGGAATAGCTTTCGGCAAGTTGTGGCTTTTTAAATTATGCTCGGTCCCTAGTCTACTAGCAGTGGTTTTCTTTTCACGACTGCGCAGTTCACAGAATGGTTTATCCAAGAACACGGCCAATTTTGGCACAGTATTACTTGCAATTCGTCAGACTGCGCATTTCCAATCGGTTTTACTTTTGAAGTTGCATTAGCTAACCCACAAAACCCAAAATAAGCGCTTCTTCTCTGTTGATGGTTTCTAGTTTTGTCCCAGAATCGCACCGAATGTTCCAAAGTAATGTTTTGGAGTGCTTAACAGCTGTTAATGAAAAACACCAGCAAACATTTATCTGGAGCTGAACATTACATTTTACTTGATTCCAAAACTTTTTCTCTGCACATTACCATAGTCTCCATCGTTTCATCTTATGAAGCAGAAGTATCGCCGATATATTCGAGGATCGTAACTTGACTGTGGTTATATCCAGACATATCAGGTATCCCAGGAAACACGTATGTATTGCGCGTTCAAGCTCAGACCATTTAGAGATCAAAGTAACATTTATATCATGTAATACTGTGAAATTTCAGAAGACTTTACAGTTTGTTGCAAGGCACAAGCTCAGATTGATGTTGTCATACACTCACAATGATCGCTCGCCTCCAAGTCATTCGTCAATTACATGATAGCAAATCGACCACACTCGATAGGTTCACTGATGTGGTTTGCAAGAAATGACCTCGATTAAAGCAGAATTATATACTACTTGTTTACAGCGTTATCTACAAAAAAAACACTTTTGATCGACCATCATCCTAAACGATAATAGATATTTTTCCCAAATTTAAATTCCTTCGAGTTTCCTCTGGTGTGGTATTAAGAAGATTTTCCACTGGAGTCAGTGAGACGGTTGTGAACAACTTCGAGAATACCCCGATAGATCTTGTACCGCGGGGGTTTGAACATTGTGGTTTGGTGCAGTTTTATACCTGACCATTAATATTTTTCGAAAGCGGCCGTGCACAACAGGCAGCACTTACTGAATAACTTCCCCTCTTCACTTTGAACTAAGCCTCAGTTTTTTTGTCAGAAATCAGCCCACTAACAGACCAGCTATTATCTGATGATCAATCGTGATCATTACTACATACAGCACAATATACCTGATTGACCATCAACTCCGATACTTTTCCAACATTGGTCGGTTCTTCTCCTATTGTTTCATCCTACTATAGAAAAGACCTCCCAAGTGTAGAAATCAAACACCGCTTTCACACTTGTGCGCACGTTTGAATATCATTCTCGTTAAGACAGAAGAAAAATAATGCAATGATTTGTTCACTGAGCAATGGCGTTCTTAGTGCTATCCCCTACTTTAAGCAAAACAACTGGATTTCTCGTTCGTTGTGTTTATTCAGATAATGCAACAATGTACACGGAAATCTGTTTGATAGCGTATCGCAATTCTTTGAGACGTGTATGTCAAGTGGTTCTAGAAGAATGTTGCAATAAAAAAATGACCATGTTACATCGCGTTCGATATAACAGTAAAATGAGCAAACATTTATTTCGATCGGTTTCTGACTTCAGACGTTAGAATACCACAAATTATTTATTTTAGTTCACCTGTATTTGTACGTTTTCACGGTTTGAGGTCATTAGCAGCCACCCTACCAAAAAATGCAATTAAGGGTCAAAACTAAAATCCATCTAACTGGACTGAACCGTCGCATGAGCACAGTCGACTAGCAACAGTATTGCGCACAAAATGTGCCAAGTCACATGCTCGTAATCGATCCATGCCAAACAAATGTCATAGGTGAGGTCGTACACTCGTGAGTGAATAATTCGCTCGATCCACTGGAAATGCGAAGTGGGAAACCACTCGACCGTGAACAGTTGTGGTTGATCGCGGAAGTACAGCTGGTTGAACCAAGGCTTATGTGCAACCTAATAACGAAATAGATCTTTATTCATCTGGCCACATTAAGGTAAGCGAAAAGCTGTCCAGGTGGCTGAGTAGTTCCGTTCAATTATCTAACATAAGAGGTAAATTTTAGAAGTTTACGTGCAACTTCAGCCAGATAAGGATGACTACCAAAGTTCATTCCATTCAGACAGTTATACTGTCCACGATAAAAGTTGTGGCAGTTTGGCAAACGGTCATGCTAAGTGTCAATCCAAATGTACAAATTACTCAGTCTCCTGCTCATTTTGAACCAGATACCTCCGACCTCCTAGTGTCGCTTCGTAGCTCAGCTGGTGGAGCGCTTGCCGCTTTGGGACATGATGTTTCTGTTGCTGGTTCGAATCCAGCCGGAAGCCTGACTTTTCACATTTATGTCTCATCTGAATTCGACCTTGATAAAAAAATAACGTTTGGAAGATATGACCGAATACTTTCAACTACACTTCCGTACAGGTATCTAGCTGAAGAAGGAGCAATATATCAAGGTATATTAGTTTAAGAGGAGTGGATTTTTTTTTATAATGTTTCGCACTTTGTAAAATGTTGGCAAACAATTTAGTTAATTGACTGTTCAAGAGAATACCAACGCAGCAGGATAAACCTTCTAGAGGTCTGGTGAAAAGTACAATGTTCTCCGATGGAAAACCGTAGAAAACAGCGGACGAATGATAACCCTATTTGGAGAACAGGTGGATCTTGACAAATCGACTAATCTAGGAGCGAGAGTGTGGAGGAAATTCGAACGCCGAATACAAATGTGGACTATTTAGTTACCGGTGTAATACGAAGTGTTCCTATCACGTTTTTATTAAAGGTAATTTGCAGATGTTTACCAGAAAGAATTCTAGATATAGGTTTATTATTCACACTAAGGGGGGCATGTTAGAAATGTCCTCATATTGGTTCTGTTGTATAAGCCAAACATTATGAGACCACATCTTGAAGTGCTGTGAGATTAACTGTGATCAATCTGATGATATAGATGACCTATCCAACAAGGTGAGAGCATAAATTCGAATTGGGTGTTTGGTGACCAACCATGCATGCATACCTATAAACTTGTGTTTAGGAAACCACAGTGACGCGATGCGTGATAAAACCATGAGAAATGAATAGATTATGCCTTGTTGAACACCAGAACCAGCAATGGGTGACGATGAGGTGTTGTCACTAAATTGAATAAGTTGTCTGGTACTTGAAAAGTAATTTCGTAAAAGTTCTACAAATGATGTCTGATTGGTAAATTGTCTATCTCCTTGGGGTCTCTCTCAGTCGAGGCTTTCTTATTTACCTCTGCAGTGCACGGAAGATTCTCAGGCATATCCATATTTTCTGTCAAAGCACGACCAAACGGCTTGAACTGCATAATCAAGAACATCAGCGGTCGAGCGTGGACGGAAAAATGATTAGTAGCCATTCACCTGATTTTACGTTCTAGGGGTGTAGACTAAATCGGTCAAAATTTGGGCGTTCTTTCTTAAGAAGCTGTGTGATGTTCGACGTCCCTCAAGTGCAAGTAAATTTGCTATGTATGAAATACCGAGTGGACTACTGAGCAAAATGGTTGGATCGCATTATGTGGCAGATGTAAAACAGCGAAACCAAGGGCCAATCAGTAGTAAAGGACCTAGAAAAGTTGCTTCCTCTATTCGCAATATATAAGCGTTCAAATCTTCACTTACAGTTCTATGGATTTCTACTGAGAACAATAGCCGTTGTGGATTGAAGAAAGTCGAGTAGTCCTCAGCAATGATCACTCAAGTACCAAACGCAGACCGAACAAACCCGTTAGGTCCTTTGACAAATATTTTGCTCTTGGCCCACAACAGAACCAATAATAATGGAGTGGTTAGAATAATCCGAAATGAATGAAGGCAAGGTTGCATGCGTTGTTGCTATCTCATGCGCAGATCTCACATCGTGGTGGATGTTGTCGCGATGTACAATTTTTTCGGCAGTCGCTCATGATATAATCGTTTTGCACACAAGAAGCATCATTGTAAGCAACTCACATACCGACATTTCATACTTTCCAATCGATTTGGAGAAAATTGGCTTATCACAAGTAACCGTACAATAAATTCTCATTCAGTTTATTCTAAATCATCGTAGATTTTAGACCATACTGAGTCAGTAACCAAAGGTAGATTGAATAAAATCGGATACCTAGTACACCGAAGGGTGGATTGTTGTGAACAAGATTTATGAAAACACATATGGTTAGTAGACAAATTGGCTTACATAGTACTGTTGTTCGAAAAGTAATCCCGTACACATGGGTCAAGCATTATAACATACACCAGGAAGTATTCGAGATTACGAACAGCACTCACGCTGCAAATAACACTAAGCAAACGTATCAACTATTAACACCCTACAGTGCTTAGCCGAACTATCCATTGAGTTTTGAGGCACTCTTGAAACCACACTAACTGTCCTATTTTTGGTTCAGTTGTATGTAGTCTGAGGTGTCAACTTTTGTTAAGTAAACGGTCGGTAAACCCCTGTAAATATTAGGTTTTAGCTTCTGATCCGTAGAACGGGCTAAGCATTTCTGGCGTTCTATCAATAATCAGACTGTGAGAAAAAATCACGAATCAATTTAGGAAGATACTCCACTGGGATCGGCGCTTTGCTTAATCGTCTAAAGCCTATTTAAACCAGTCTAATAAAACCTCATCTTTGAGTTTATTTTTTGGCGAACGTTATCTACAAATAACAGTCGCAAATGGTCAAAAAACGATTTTTTGGAAGATTCCCTGCTGTTGATTTTGCTACAGTTTATACAGCAACAGTTTTGTTCTAAATGACGGTGTGCCGATGAGACCTCCAAAATGCAACTTGGTTTTTGTCAGTATGTCCATCTTTTCATCCAAAAAGCTTGTCTAATTGGTCACAAATGCGAACGTTTTCAGACATTGCCAATTCTTAATCATTTGGTTAGTAAGAGATTATCTAGTCTAAGCCCGGTGGAGATGATAAATTTTGTCCACTTGCATCTGTTTGTTACAGTTTTATAGCCATATAGATTATCTACATTTCCTCAGCCAATGAACTTATATGACTGGTGTACGTTATATGACATTGTTACTTCTGCAAAAAAATGGAATCTGATGAAAAATACACGTTTTACCCGGTGTGTTCTGATAGCCACAATTGGCTTACGTTTTTGACAACCAGTGAAACACAGGAACGCAAAGCAAAGAGGGTATGTTCTGGAATGCCAAAACTTCACTCACCATTTCCAACCACAAACGTATGAAACCAAGTAAGCAATGGAAGACGACCAAACCATGTTAAGTCAATAGAAGGAACAACGTAACTATACTTTATACTTGAAGGGTTCGATCTTATTCGCCTGATGATTAGAACATTCATCAGATTTTTGTTTATTTTGTCGGTGTGGTGTCAATCAGTAGTCTGGCAGACGAATGCACGGAATAATGTCAACTGGTGTATATCATTTTTTTTTAAATATATGCCTTCGAAATGATTACAGATTTATCGATATGTGAAAATAACTATGACTGATTCGTACGGTTCGTATCACTAATAATGAATCCGGAATCAGTAAGGGTAATTTTTTCCCAAGCACATCAGCTTTGACTGAAGCTAACCTAAAGACAGTTTTTCACATCCACAGATACAACAAGTCACTCGATACGGAGATCATTAGTATAAATGCCTTCTTAGCGCGTAACATTGGTTGTCAATTTCTCAACTGCATTGCTACGTAACTAGGAATAATATGACGTTACAACAGAGCACTGGTTGACAGAATGGTTTGCGTATCTTAGGCCGCATGTTTTATGGAATAATACACTACCAATACTCAAACCTGTCTGAGTAACAACCCATTCGGAATAGATAAATCTGTTCAAGTTTGACGTGCGTCCCTCGATAAACACCGTTTGTTTGACCTTTCAAGAATCTTATTCATTTATCTGATCGAGTTCTCACAACCACACTTATTTATTATCTCCATGCCTTAATCCATTTGAACACAATTGCATCGAGCATGATACGGTGACCAGCAAATGCACCTGCAATTGGCGGTCGATTGCAAGATGGAAGGCCGACAGATGGTCCGAGAGTTAACTTTGGGGAACAGGGTGGATGACGTATACAACTCTGCAATAAAAAATTGGTTCACAATTCGTCCTTATGTAAGCTCTTATCATACTAAATAGAGGGAACTATTTGGTCCTCATTGGTCGGACGGTCGATTTTTGAAAGTGAAATAAACTCTGAGAGTATATCTTGCAAGAACAAAATTGCTGAAGCATGAAAGCGAAGTGGAAAAACTGAGTTACGTTGTAAGGGCGAGAAAACAGAACAGTTCACCAAATCAATTACCAATGGTCATCAAACCCCAAGTGACATTTTTCATAAAAATACCCAGAGCAATAAGAACTTGAGCTCTTCACTCTGGTCTAGTGTGTATCTAATCAGCGAGCGTTTGTGAAGTTGTAACTACTCTGAGTTTCTATAACGAAGCTGACTGGGAATATGAGATGCAAACCGCCGGGTGTATTTACTGAGTGACCGTGTGTTCCGCTCTACCTTGAAACAGATTGGGTTTTACAACCTGAAAATGCTAAAACGTTCAGGTAAGTGCAAGAAATGGCTGTATTCACATTGAGGGGTGAGTATTGAGCCGGTTTCTGTTAACGTCATTGTCAAAGAAAAAGCACCAATTACTGACTCATACTGCCGTCGCCTTTCACTTGAACTTTCAATTTATAATGGAATAATGCCAGATAAGGAATGTAGAAACAGTTGAAGAAAACGAAACACCATACACATATTTGTAATTGTATGGATGAACATAGGTTTGAAGAGATTGTTGCATGTGGACAATGGTTTGCTGAAAATTGATTTACAGATTTAAAGACGTCAAAAAACGAGAGCTATTTTAAAAAGGTAGCATATAGTCTTCTGCGGACGATCAAATGTCCCACGTTTATATATTTATATATACGTCTGTTGACCAGTCGATCATGGCATGGATTCTTACGAGACAGAAATAATCTTCGAGGAACTAGGTATATGGTCATTAAAATGGGGGGAAGAGTATACGGGGTACGGAAGGATTTACGTCAGCAGCAAAGTATGCGACCTCCTAGTTTATAGAACTGCATCTCTAAAATGTAAGCTTGGTTTAAAGTATGAATATTTGCAGCCAGATAAAAATCAAGTAACCGATAATTCATTCGGTTTCGAAGTCAATGTCTCCGTCAGGCAAAATTAAGCTTTCCACTAGTAACATTAATTTTCACACAAGGTTATAACTTACACTCAAGTGAAATATGGTCAGTGCTCATTTATTTGCCATCTGTTCCCCACGGTGATCATAGAAGCATCGAAACGGCCCAAACTAGTATCAGAACATGAAATCAAACACAAAACTTCAGCCAATTACCTACTGTACTGATTATCAAGAGTGAAGTGTTTGTTCTGTCTTCAACGTGAACGTCTGCAACCAACCCTGACCATAGATTGTCATCACATCTAAAGGTCATAGAGAGATCAACTAAAACGTCCACTGTAAATACACATGGCGGATCGGATTCCTGAATAAAAGTTGTCGAAAATAAGAGTCTGCCCCTACCTCAATATGGATAAAATACGCAATGGAAAACTTTGAAAACTTACTTTTGAAAGACGCAAAATGTTTTGTTCTTCTGTGCATCCTACATATTGTAACGAAGCTTTGGTTGGTCGTAGGTTTTCAGTCTGATAATTTAGTCTCCTGATACCATGCCGACAAAAGAAACTTCCGGTCAAGATCACATGCCCAACGGATTATTTGTTTAACGTGTTTCGGCCATTATATCCTATCAACTACCTTACCTCACGTGACTGCCGAATTATATTTTGATCAGAATGTAATATTATATTAGCTTAGATCTGGTGTTACTTAGCAGTGATTCCAATATATACAACGCTGGTGCCGAAGTTGTTGGAAAATTCTTCCCAGATTTTTGTGTTGACCCAATTCTGTACTTCACGTTTTGCACATAACTCCCTGTTTATTTTGCAACTTGGATGGATTTATTCACTAATGTATACTCTTTGCTGTGCACATTGCGAAGGATGCAAGCATGGCTGCTATGGACGTCACTTTACATTCCAGTTGACCTCTCTATTGTTGTGGACTGTCACGCAGAAAGTGCGAGCATTCCAACTCTTGGCGGAATACCTCACAGCCAGCAGGCGGGGGACGGCGTGTGTGACCGGATGAGTCATCACTTGACCGGATCGGACCAACGGGCGAGACGTGGTAGCCAAAATAGGATGGATGACCAAATTGGAGTCTTCATTATTCCAACACTCTAAAGAATATCTCGACACCGCTGTGGAGCACGGTCAAAACCCACAGTGGATGGACGGAGGACAGCACGAGTGACCGGACAAGCCATCGCTCGACGAAATCGGATTAACGGTCGAGGTATAGCGAGCAGAAAACCCCGGATAGAAAGCGCCAATCACATACCTAAACCGGGTAGTATTGCACACGACGTGTGAGCGGAAACCCGGGAGTGTTGTAGACTGGGATTGTGATTCAAACTGGCGAGCGCTTGTGTGGCATGGTAACTAGCACGTTGGACAATAAAGACTGTGGTTTATTGGACGGCTTTCCGCTATACTATGACCTTTAGATATGATGACAATCTATGGTCAGGGTTGGTTGCAGACGTTCACGTTGAAGACAGAACAAACACTTCACTCTTGATAATCAGTACAGTAGGTAATTGGCTGAAGTTTTGTGTTTGATTTCATGTTTTGATACTAGTTTGGGCCGTTTCAATGATTCTATGATCACCGTGGGGAACAGATGGCAAATAAATGAGCACTGACTATATTTCACTTGAGTGTAAGTTATAACCTTGTGTGAAAATTAATGTTACTAGTGGAAAGCTTAATTTTGCCTGACGGAGACATTGACTTTGAAACCGGATGACGTAACCCGTGAATGATTTAGAAAATTCAAGAATTCCGTGTACACTTGCGGGTACTTACAAATAATTCTGAGGTTCTGTAATTTTCAGGACGCGACGTGTAAATGTATTCAGACGACTAGAACTGTAGTCCAGGTCATACTAAATGGTCAGTTCAGTTTGCTGGTAAATGTGAAGAAATACTTCTGAAGCTGTGAGGAATAAGACGACATAATATCAACAATTTTACCGGAAGTATTTGGTGAAATGAAGTGCGGGGTTAAGGCGAATAGAACCGATAAATGGAAATGCATCATACTCAGGAAGAAAATTCACATCATTAACATATTTGCGGATTATAACATGAAACGGGGAAACTTGAATCATATTTCGAGTAAACACCTAGCTGTATCATAACACACGCCTGAATGCTGCACTCCTTTTGGGCAGAAAGTCGAATTGTGCAGAGAACCATTTTAAGGTTTGATTGTTATCCCAAGACTGCAAACGAATTGCGTCACGCATGCTATCTAGGGACGAGAACATTTGATGAACAGGCTAGACTAATGTGTTTGAAGTTTGACACTGGCTTGACAGTAAGCACATCAGCAAGCTTATTCTGCGGAATCTGAAGTGCGAAATTAAATGTCCATAAACGTTCAACAACAATGGTAGCCACGAGGTGAACTGAAATTTGAGTACGTCTTTATGGGTATTTATGCAAATTCATCAGTTTAGCTAATTGTGAATATGATGTACCCAGTGGGTATATTGAATCACTTCGGGACGCCTGTACTCTCCTTAAAATAATAGGATATACTTTATATTGCAGGGTGTAAAATGCATCAGTTATTGATCGTTCGAATCAAAAGTTTGTCCTAGGCATTCCCGACATTATTTACTAGAATATGCCAAACCTTGCGTTGACCGTAAAATAAATGAATGTGTGTGCAGAAGACGCAGGCATTATTTTCATCAAGAAACTGAGTTCCCCGCAAACGTTCCAAATAAAGGCACTGATTGATTAACGGTATCCCTTGGAAGAATCGATTATTTTACCCTAAAAGCCGTCATTGGTATATAGGAGTCCCAACATGTCGCAAAAAGCTTGCCAGCCTAATTTTTGTGAACCGGTAAAATTAATAGCAATTAGGAGTGTGTCTCTGCCTCGTTGACTAGAAAAGTCAATTCGTTTTCTAATCCTCGTCAGAGGTTTACATCAACCAATATACGCAAGAAATGAAGTAACCGTTTGCTAGCTGAGCAAACGATGCATTACTTATTAACGAGTCCCGCTGAAACGTTCAGGCAAACGTGGCAGGACTCTTGTTCTTAGGAGGAAAAAAAGTAATACATTTACTCGGTGCGATAAATATTTAATATCTTCAGTAAAGCTTACCCAGGAAATCTCCAAAAATATATGTTACCAGCGTCATGGTCACATACCACTCTGGCGTGATCAGATTTTTCTCATTCAAACCAACGGTTCTTCTAGCCTATTAAAAATAAAACTAAAGCAGCTTTTGTTTAGCAACGGAGATTTACGTTTCGAACCTTTGGATTATTCGTTGAGAGTACTGCCGTGAACAAACAATCCCCAAGTCGTCCGCTCATTGCTGAATATGAAACAATACTACTTCTGCTTAAATCAGCCAACAACTTCGAGTACACTGCTGCTCTTCCGTGACCATCAGGTACAGTAATTAGAGATAACAGTGCGCCATCTTCTTTCGACATTCTTGTCAAACATCAAGTCACTAATATAAACTGTAAGGGCGTGGTAAGATCCCGTCCTAATATAACAAAAATGCAATATAGAAGAGATTCCGTCGCGAAAAATATGGATTTCAGCTAGTTCTGAACCAGTGACGAAATCAGCAAACTGAGAGGCTGCAAGTTTCTCAGCGACTGAACTGCAAACCCACGCCGCAGCCCGGAAATTTTATATTTGGACTCATTTACCTACCCAGTCCGTTGCATCACATGGAATCTGACGAATAATACAGTATTGACAGCCAGAACGGGATTTCTTAGTTAGCTCACGTTAGGATCCTGTCTACTGACGGGTATTTAAATTGTATTACTAATAAGTACCGCTACTTATCAATAACAATATCTTATGTGTTGAAATTTGACAAAACAAACATCACATTCACACAATCGGCTACCATTCCTATTTTATCGCAAAAATAAAACAAGTTTTAACGTTACACAGCAAAAAATCAAGTAATCCATTCTTAATCATTTGATAGATTCATTAATGCATCAGTCTCTCTATTCGGGCACCAAATCGGGGAATTGGATAGGGTTGTTGTTCCGTGGAATAAAAAGTGGGCAGTACCACCAAGGGAAGATAGGCAAACCGTTAGCTTTGATTGTAGTTCGTCTACCAATAGTTTGGTTGAATTAAGATAAGCATATTTATCAAGTGCCTTGCGTCATCTTCATCATCCTGGCAGTTCAGCAACTTGATTACAATGAACTTTTGTCAGTTTGCGGAATAACTGTTTACTGCTCCTGAGAACCTTCGATAGAAGCCCGGATTGAATAATGTGGTTTATCCGCGTATTCTAAGGTTTCTGTTTTATGCATCTTTTAGATGATCCTCGTTGCATATTTTAACATGAAGATAGTTGTTTTGTACAAAAATAAAACCTTGACTGTGTAAAGTATTTAATATACCCAAAGCGGATGCAGCCTAAAGGACTATTAGTAGGATACGGTTGTGGTTTACAGAGTTGGCTACTTATCTGGATGATAGATACTACGAAATCAAGCATAAACATAACTGGTAACAAATCTTTTTTCTGTGTATTGGTCTAATAACTCGGACATTCTTAGGCACTCGATTATTTGGACGTGATACCATATGTAGGGGCAATGAGACAATCATACGTGAATCAGATGGAGTTTGTCCTGAGGGAATGTCGACGATCGTGATAAACACTGTAGACAAGTTGAAATACCTAACTTCTCAATCACTTCGGGTTGTACCCCACGAGAGTGACTGCATCGAAATCATTTTAACAGAGGACAAGAGGTAAATGGATTGCGTCATATTTAGATCAGTTTGTCCTGAGACTGGGCAAGTCGGCTTAATCCGTCGCTAATCAAATGGGGGTAAGATTGATGTTAAGATCGAGCGTTCACATACAGTCGTTCGTAACTCCGTACTACACTGCAGACATGGGTTTGCCACCATTGTGGCTGACGCGTTTGCGTCGAGTGTGAATAATGAGATCCTCAGCACAGTGCCGCTCCGTAAGGAAAGGCTGACCTTTACGGATCACTCAAGTTTGATCAAAACACGCGTTGTGATTCTCTGAGAGTGCGTTTGGCACGACAGCTGATTATGCGTTCAAAAATACCCGATGGATTCATGAGAACGACAAAGTAGCGAACTTTTTATGTTTTTCTTTTCTGTTTGATGATCAGGTTAGTTACAACACTGTTATTGTTACTGCTTTCATATGTATTGTGTTGTAATTAGCCTGATGATCAAAACCCAGAAAACAAGTCTTAGTCGTCAATCTCTTGTTCTCATGACTTCATTGGGTATTTTTGGACGAAGTAAACAACCCAAGGATCCAATCGTGTTGAAGAAACGTCGTAGATATCTCAGGTTTTATATGAAGCTTGTTGGTACCAGAACAAGGGTTCGTTTCCTAACTCAATGTATCAACAACAGCCAGTGTCCGAAACACTACCGGGGAATCTGGAGAAGTACTTGTATCAATCCTACAGCCGTTACACTCAGTCGTCATGCTAACAGCAAGCTGGACATCATAGTACTAGTGTCGGATGAGTTGTCGGAAAACCATCGTATAGATTTTGAAATGTATGCTAACAGTAGTGTAACCACTTGAATGGACAGCAAAATTGCCGACCTGTCCAATAAGTTGAATCCTATGAAACCGTGCGGCAAATTTTCGAATAATCCACAGCAGTATTTTCATAACTTCTCCTCCGTGAATTTGAACAGAATTTTGCTTGAAGCACTGTCACTAGGACCTCATTTTTCTTGTCCATGTCGTAGGAATTACCAGTTGGATTTAGGAGATCAGTTTGAAAATTTGTGTGATCAGTTACCCGTTCTAACACCATCCATCTACACGCCGCAAGTGAAACAGCTCTTCACCGAACAGCACTTAGATACATTGAAGTGTTCACAGAAGAACGAGTGTATAATGCTTTCCAGACCGGATAAAGGAACAGTTGTTCCATTGAACATGATTGATTAAGTTACTAAAATGAATGATGTACTAGCTGAGCTCAAAATTCAGGAGAACGAGTACGAGGAATAACAAACCAGGCGAGATCTAAAACGTCGCGTGGAATCAGACAGAAGAGGATAATTGCTTCAGTCACTTTTGAACGCATCCGTCTCACAGGAACAATAATTCCTAGGTTATACTGTCTGTCCAAGGTGCACAAATCGGGTTTGCTTTTGAGACTCATTCTAGGTATGTGTAACTCCCCTTATCATACTCTGGCCAAATGGCTTGCCGGTCCGCCCGAACCTATTGGGTTGGAGCTAGCAAAATACAGTCTCCAGGACAAGTTTCACTCCACTGATACAATCCAAGACTTGAACCTAAACGATCAAAGGATTTTCTCATTTGGTGTTGCCTCACTATTTACGAACGTGCCTCTATGAGTGATAGCTGACTGCATGCGACTATATCGAGTGTAACAAGGAACTGGTGGGCGTCCCAAAAGATGAACTGAAAGAACTGCTGGTGCTTTGTTCTAGTACCGTTCATTTTCTGTTCAACAATACAGTCTGCCGACAGAGAGATGCATTGACAGTGGGCTTGCCTCTAGATCCCCTGTTAGCTAACGTTTTCATGGGTAAACCACAGGATAAACAACCGAGCGCGGTCACTGAACAATTAGCATTTTACAAACGCTATGTTGACGATATATTTTCGTCCTCAATGAGAATTCTAATATGAACGGAGTTATGGCAGTTTTTAACTCAACCCATAGCAGTATTAAATTCACACAGGAATCAGACAACAATGGTCAGATTAATCCTTTGGATGTTGGCATGATAAGAAGAGAAGATGGTTCAATCCAACCAATTGTGTACAGAAAACAAACTTGGAGTGACCTTACATTCACTTCGACATTTTTGTTCGGCTAAATGTAAAGCAAAACTGCGTACGATGTCTTACGGGTAGGGTGTTAAAGATTTGCACTCCTGACATTTGACAAGCTGAGTTAGGCTTTCTACAAGAAGTTTTCATGCAATGCGTTTCGTTCAGAGGGCAATATAAGTGATAGAGTTGAAACTTAAGCCACCTTTTTTGAATAAGAAACTTGCGTTTATCAGTCTTCCCTTCAAATGTGATCCCCTGAGAGATGTTATCTAAAGAAAGCTCAAAAAGTCAGTCGAAACAACCTACCTTGCCGATCAATTGTGCGTGAGTTTCTGTTTAACACCCGTTATCATGTCACAACTCAAAGAGAAACTTCCATGTTCTACAGCTAACTTCTGTGTGAACTCACTTGTTTGTTCGTGTCGAACACCATACATTTGTCCTACTGCAAGACGATCGTCCGACAAAGTGCGTGAACATCATGCTGAGTGGTTGAATAGCGGTGTGGTTAAAACTGTAAGAAGCGCGATTGTTGCTCATTTGACTGAATCTGATCATTCTGTCAGTAAGAAAGACACTTCTCAGCTTGATTACTGAGTGCCAAGGAATCTATCAAAGATGGCGAGATTCTGAATGTTGACCGTCACCAAGGCCATTAGTATCCGATTCCGCAACCCTAACAACTGCTCACAGAAGAAGTTCCTGCAGGCGACCGTCTGTCAGTGAAGCTATCAGCAAGACAGACGGCACACTAGTTTATAATAAGTCCAGAAGGTTAGAGCGTTGGGCGGAACACTTTGAGGGTCAATTTAGCTGGCCTCCTGCTTCTACCGTGCTCCCTCTGCACACTTGTGATGAAATTGAGGTTCGCAATTGCATATCGGCTCTCATCTGTAATAAGGCCGCTGGTCCAGATGATCTAGTGCCAGTACTTTCTAAAGAAGGTGAAGAGGTATTAGTCGAGGCCTTTACTCGGATGTTTCAACGACGGAGACCATCCCTCCGCGCTGGAGTCACGCGATAATAGTTCCTATATTCAAAAATGGTATCAGCTCTTGTGAAAACCATGGGGAAATTAGTTTGACCCCAGTCATTTCAAGGGTTCTGGCCTCCAATATACTTCATCGACTCATTGCAGTTCGAGAGGTAAAGGCTAGAGAAGAACAAGCAGGGTTTCGCCCTGGTCGGGAATGTATAGATCACAATTTTATCTTCCGTTACATTTTGGAGCAGTGTCATGTATACCGCCTGCCAACAAGTACTGTATTTCTTGAATATAAAGGTGCGTTCGACTCGGTGGATCGATCTACACTTTTAGAGTCGCTTAAACGCAGGGG
>LUCH01000007.1:249283-269413 GCA_013368495.1 Paragonimus heterotremus | reverse complement strand
ATGCGACACCTATCCACTTTGCTCAATAGAACAGTCAAAGTCTTCATATTTCGTGACCACGTTGTTGCTTGACCACCATGCGGTTTACTCAACTGTTGGTCGTCTCAGTACACATTGCTCGGGACGGTAAACGCTCAGCTGGCATACGAAGTACTTGACCTAACTATCGGAAGCTGTGCACCGTGAGTGGTTGGCCAATCGATCTCGCATCCCCAGCATTCCGGAATACGCGCCGGTGAACGACCACATTGCTCACGCAATCAGTCCACTTAATATGGGCCAATTGGCGGAGACAATGGTGGTCAAACACAGCGCGTCTGTTGATATGTTTTTTGTAAACAGACCACGTTTCCGAACCATAAAGCAAAATGGAGTGCACACAAGCATTATATACCCTTCCTTTCTGCGACAACCGGACGTCTTTTCGATCAAGAGCACATAAATAACTCGTCTGACTGAATGTCCCACAAACTAAAGAAGGCAAAAATCAGTCCTAGTCGATTTTTAACCGTGAACTATGAGCAAAGCTTACAGTCGTTGAATCGTATTAGGCGTTAAGCCACTTTCACGCGTTTTCTTGGCACGTGTTAATTGCTTAAATATATAAACATAGTCTTTCATACCACGGTCGACAATTACCTTAACCAGATTTCGTAGTTCTCACTTACCAGTGCTTACCAGCTGACAGCAACCAGACCAACAACAATTATCGCTTATAATTAGTTGTGCTGTAATTGATTAGTTAGCGTTAGCTGACGAAAACGTGTTCATTAGTTCGTATACGAAATAAATGCCCACTTGTTACTGCATTGCTCGACCCTATACTGTGAGTGCAGAGATTGACCGAATGTTAAGGCGTTTTAAGCGGTCATGTGATATGCGTTGAACTGAGGTCCAAGCCAACGGTTCGTGTCACAATCTTCGTCTGTTGGATAGCAATTTTCTAGCAATTAAAATGAACTGCTGAAATGATGCAAAAGAGATTGAGTTAGCGTCAACGAAACGATCGGTAGCTGTGACCTTAAGTCGCAAACGGAAATGAAGCCATAAGTCGGTATTAGTGCTTGAGCTGCGTGATTGCTGACCTCCAGCTAATCACAGTTTCTACTAAGCGGTTCTCAGGATACTTAAGGCTGACAATCCTATTACCAAAATGTGTTAATTAAGTCAAATACACTAATTCTGTTGCATAAGCTGAAAATTCCTCTGAATATTATCAGCAGAAAATGTTACTGGTTATGGTTGCTCTGTGATGGTAAGCAAATAAAGCTTGGGCTAGCACACTTCCAGCTACCGGTCTCAAACACTTGACCGCTCTATAAATATTTCGCTCAACAAGCAACCGTGACCCGGAAATGATGTCGATCACTGGAAAGCTCAAAACTAAAGTGATGTCTCCAGCGAATGTTGAAAGATTATTTATTATTCGGTGTTTTTTTACATATATCATGTAGTTACATGCGTACTTTATAGCAGTCGTGGAACGAAAAATCTTTGATTTATCAGTGAGGATTATTCTGGACTAGTTAAATATCGATATATGGTGCACTTAAATCGAACTTCACTTTTGCACAATTTAACAATGAACAGTTCAACAAACAAGCAGGTAGTGGCGCGGGCTTATTTGAGTGTCCTGTCTGTTTTGTTTGTAAGACTGTTTCGTAGTGTAGTATGGAGTTTTGAGTTTAATAGATAATGAACATCAACCGCAAAAGCTGGTGACTTGCCTCAGTTTGTGGCACTGTAGAAACCTTGTCCGAAGTGTTACGTGCAATCTACATTGTTTGGAATGTTTTACTTCATAATGAACGTTGAGTAATTTGGTAAATTTTATCGGTGAGATGAAAACACTCCTAACACACGCATAGCCTTTTTAATGCACAGAATGCCATTTACTGTGACCAGATGTGTACCCAGAGCTAACAGTCGCTATGTCTCTCAACTGTAATCTGACAATTAGTCGTCCATCGAGTGGCACGTACTCTCTGATAATGTTTCACTAGTCAAAACGAGCTAGTTAACATCCTTGTGAAATCCATTCCCCCCAACTGCTCTGTTCTACAGACGTGCCAATATTACAATTTGCGTAGGTCATGGAACATATAAATAGAGCCGACCTGTGGAACGGTACATCTACCTTTCTTTGCCGACCTTCCGGCGAATCACAGCGATCGAATGTACACTTCTACAGGTAACTTAGCCAAGGAGAAACTTGATAATTTAGGTCACACACAATGTTTGGGTATGCACAAGAATATTTAGTCCCTACAGTGAACTTCTCATCGAGGTGGTGATGATGATACCACTTTAATAACACAGCTAGCAGTAGTTCGTTCTATGTTTGTTCATTGGAACACTGTCGTGAGTAATATCACTTTCCTTCTATGTTTAGTCCTGGAATAACATCGACCCGCGATCGTGTTCGCTCATAAAAACATTCGGCATAATTTTTTAAACTTCTCAATAAAATCCACAAACGCTAGTACTAGTGATTTTTGTACTATCCTGTGCAGACGATTAAAACTCCACCAATGAGCCCGCGCCCACTAAAACTAAAAAACCCGGTTTATTCTAACATCAGTCTACACCTGGTCGTGCATAGTTTGTGGGTGGCTACTGGGATCCGATCGAGTGTGATAAGAAAGTTTGTGAGGAGTTCTTGAGTTGAGTGACCGCAGACAATTAGTTTACCCAGATAAGATAATTCTGAGACATGATTTCACAGAGCACTGATTTCATTAGAGACTGAAATGTTGTTGGGTTGCTCACCAAAACGGAAGACTGTCTAGAATTTGCCTATCTTGGAATCTAACGTGAGCGTTGATTTAGTCCAATCCTTCTTGTCAATATTCATGTCTACCAATGGCCGGATGCGAGGTCGGTTGTAATAAACCAATGCAGACAGCCTACAACTTCTACCAGGTCATCTGTGTTTGCGGAGAGCACCCGTTTCTGTTTGTGATGCTATTCAGAAGTCAATGATAGACATATAATCGCACTTTCGCGCCGTTATTTAACAGGCGGCGTCGTTGTGAGTAATATATTACTCACAAGCGACATTCAGAAACAAAAAGGGCAAACTTTGACGCCAGAAAGGCGACGGATCAGAAGCGACTATTTGAGTAGTGTCTACGCGCCATGAGATAGGTGCCACGTCGGCGAACGACAGCATACTACGACGCAATGCATGTGAGTGCACGTCAGCAGTGCAAATGAGTGTAAGCTTTTGTGGTCCCATGTTTAACAAAACCTGTACAGGAGTTCGTTCAATAAACGAATTTGCAAGCTAGCGTCTTTTGGGGTCACAACACCGCTACATAGAGGGTATACAAAAAACTTGTTTAAGTAGGTAAAACGATACGCTAAAGACTATCGTGACCAGAGTGAATTCTAGCGAAATCATAAGGTCCGGGAGCCGTGAGACGTTTTAGCCAGGGGATTTTAAATATAAGTGCCACTAACTTTCTCATTTTCGATTTCATTCATTTCTAATGAATAACAGAATAACAGAAGTGACACTAAGAATGAGCCGGAGATCACAAGAAGCGTACCATACGTGAGACAACGCAAGTTCTTTCTGAAACACACCTAGCTCTAATCTTAGGTAAGGACCGACTGAGTCTGGTTTTATAGACCAATCAACGAAGGTTCGCTGTCGTTACGTTTGACGCGTGAGTGTTAATGCCGAATTGCGCGAAATTCGTTGTAGCGTCGTTCTACAGAGACAAATACACTTGTAGGAATTAATTAAACATGACCAAACCACAATTTGCTTTCAATAATGTGTGTAACGCAGCAACCGAATTGTAAGCTAGCTTTTTATTCTTTGTGCCTTTAGCTACACGTAATTTCGGTTATCTATCAATTTCCACATCCAACGAACACAACTTCGAAAACGATATTGTTTTACTACTGCGTAGTACTTTGGCAGATTGATGATTTTAGATGAGACACAACTGTGAAATGTCAGGGCTTCGGCTGGATTCGAACCAGCGACAGAAACACCATGCCTCTACGCGGCAAGCGGTCTACCAGCTGAGATACGAAAAAAAAACGATATTGTTGTCTTAACTGCCTTTATATCCATAAAGACTGCGTCCCTTGGACTCACGTTTATTCCACTCACACACAAAGTGTATGGTTTGCATGGCGTAATCGGAAAGAACAGAGAAATATTTTTAGCTAATTTTTCACGGTAGGTTATCTGTACGCAGCACTTCAGGACGCTGACCACTTATACTTCGTTTTTCAACTTATTCATGCTCACTGATGTTTGTTAGGATAGCGTCTGGATACGTCTTCACGGTAAGCCTATCCTTACCACACTCCAACGGAGCTATACGAAATAAAGTTCAGACACCGACTGGAATTTACTACAGGTTGACTGTTAACTTTGAAACAACAGTTTAGAATGTTGGGTGCACACACCTCAGCATGGATTAATAACGTGAACGATATGCTATTCCATTTAACATTTAGCAGCTGTAGAGGTAAATTATGAAAACCATTTTCTATCATGGAGAACTTGTGGGTATGTATGAAATGGTATTTAAGAACACGTTGTTACATTTTGGATGACGATTTATAGTGAGCAGCAGATGGTGAATGATCAAATGATATGCTAAAAACTGTCGAAAGCGTACGAAAGGACCAATTTCTTTATCGGAGTACGTGTACATATGACTGAACTGACCAGAAGTTTCTCACAGAGAATCATCTTTCAGATGTTCAACATTATATTGTGAGAAACTGGTCAGAACCCAGTGTTCACAAACGTGATGTGTACATCCAATCATAATTCATTAAGTGAACGAGTAATTTCCCTCGAGGGTAAACAACTTAAAAAATAGAACATATCAGAGAACATATCATTTCTGGGGCAAATCACAAAGTATGTTGATGAAAACCAGCTTCATTACAAGTTTGTGAATTAAATCACATTCCAGGTAAATGAAGGAAAGGCAATTCCACCAGATTAATAGTTTCAATTTCCATTTACTATACAAGTTTTCTTTGATTTGGTGTTTTGTATGGTTTATCAAAGCAAATATTTATAGTAGCAATAAAGTCACTAGTGACGAGAAACGATTCAAGGTTTTGCACGTGTGTAAGTGTAGCCAAATTTGGCGCATACTTCAATAGCATTGTGTGAAATGAAATTATCACGAGTTCTAGAAGAGGTACATAAAAGTTGCGTTGTCAAATTACACTGATCTTAACCAGTTTCAATCGCAACATTGATTAGCAAAATTAGAAACTAATTTTAAGGTATACGAGATTCCCTTCAAAACTTGACCTTCAAGTAAGTAGATCTGAATTACAAAATTTGATAAAAACTGACTACAGAAAACACCACCTTTAGTAAATTAAAACCACTTTCGGTAAACCTTCCTGCATGCAGACATAATTACGATGGTTTCAGCAGAAGTTTCGTGGGGTAACTCACGAAATTCATAATGTGATCGGTAATGTGTAATAGGGATCACGAGTACTAGAATCAGTAAAACGGATGAGACTAGGGCCTAACATTCCGCGAAAGTTAAATCGCAGGTTCAGAATTGAATGTTTATGTGTTAGACTGGTGGAGATCGCTTTTCGTCAGTAGAAGTTGCAAGAAATAGACCAATTTCTTGTAGCAGTGCAAGCTCGGAATGAGTAATCTGATCACAATCGATTCGGTTGTGACCAAAATAGGCTGGTGAACTGTTTAAAGTTGACCACTAGCATGTTTGTGGACAACTCAAAATATCTTATCAGTGTGTGCGGTTGCGGGCATCGGTAAGATGTGCGACAATAGCGCCAGTAGTAGGTTACGACTCAGGCAGTTCCTTGACCTGTTGTGACAACTGCCAGGTCATACATAATCTCTTGTGTAATAGCAGCAAATAATGCTAGCATTGATAGCTCGTGAACATTAGCTTGCCTTCTGAATCAACCGTGCCATCGATATTGTAGTGTATTAGTAACTGAGCGACTGACAGAAGCGTCACTTAAAACGATCTGCTACTACGCTCTTTCTTAAAAGAGGTTTTATAGGCGCTTCGCCCTTTTCAGTAATAGACACCAACTGAAGCAGAATTTTGGGCATATCACACGAAGCACTTTTAGTTGCTCCACAAAAGTTTTGGAACTCTTCTACGATATCATTCCGTGTTATCTATACAGACCTTTCTTTTCCTGGTTGGCGGACGATGAGCCAGATCCATTTTTTACCCGATGGACACAAAACTGTTTGGGTCAACATATTACCCTGACCCACTTTCCATACCGTCAGTATGTATGAGTATTTCGACATAAAAAACAATGAACAATTTGTTCCGTTTTACTTTGGAGGTGAAACTAAGTAAGATTTGTACAACACAATAGAATTGAACCGTGGTTGTCGACCCATTATGTGGGTTTATATGTACGATGAATACGTTAAATGCACGTGTGTCTATGTGAGAAGCTAATTTTAGATTTGGTTTTAGCGAAACTCAAAGTGAAGCAAAACACTAACGGTCAAGTGACTACACTACTTAAGACAAATTGCTCTATTGATTAACTTGTCTAGGACTGAAATCTACCTGAGTACATCAACGTCATCGGCCTAGTACTCGTCAGCGGGATTAGGAAAAACATTGATTGTAGTGACCCCGCGTTAGCAGATACTTTTTCGTAAACACTGAGTAAACATAGATGCTTGAAACACTGCGTTACATTCAATAACTTCGTCAACGCCGAAAGAAGCCAATAGGCACAGAAACATAACGAACAATAGGTGCTCCAGAAACTCACCGACACGCCTTATAATGTCTCTGTTAGTTCAAAAGAATCATTTAGGCAGTGGAGGATAACATTTTGCGAACGGGGCCCAAAATTTCAACCAGCCATCTAACAAACTTATGATACATTGAATCTTTCATATACAAAATTTATCTCAGGGAACTCCATCTTTGTGTATTTTTGGTGTTTCTGTGCCGATTGGCTTCACGTGCCTGTACTGATTTTCAGATATATGGCCGTGTAACGTAGTCCATCAGTTCATTTGCAGTTGCGATGACGTTTACGTAGGTAGAACAGATCGACGGCTATCTGAACGAGTGGTAGAACACGTTCAAAATGGGTTAAAACAGCTCATGAGACGACAACCGGAAACCGGTGAATCCTTTACTCGAAGCCTAGAATCATTGATTGCCAGACATCTCATGAAAACGGGTCACCAGGTTGACCTGAATATATCATTCAAAGTATTGTTGCGTCAACAGAACCCGAAGCTACTGGCCTTTAGCGAAGCCATACTGATTAGATCTCACCAGGCGGCACGATGTGCACAAAAGTGGGTGAAACAATCTATAGGGTTGCCGTGGTGGTGATGACATAATACGTGGTGTGATTGTGTATGTGTCCATACCCTGTCTACTTCTATTTGTGCCGTATATATAACTCGCATGTTTTACGTTTACGATTGAGTGAACGAAATGTTAACATATCGCAACATGTGTATTCTGTTTCCTCTGATGATGTTAACAGTTTGGTCTCCTTTAAACTGTTTGTCTGACGATCCTAAACAACGTAAAACAGCCTACTAGATGTTTAGGAATATATTTTGAATTCGAACGTAACATGTCCCATCAATTATGTAAGATGGATAACAAAGACTACTGGCTGGCTAGTTTAACGTTTATTCTCTGACAGTTGCATTCACCTCCTTGTGGCATACAACACAAACACAATTCTGACTTTTGTTTATTTACAGTCCTCTTCCTGTGAGAAAATTTAGGGATGGTGGTTCGCTGTAGGTCGTATACATAATGTTTCGTTCCTTGTTTGCATATATTAGAACCAGTCAACTCATTGAAAGTTAAATCACATTGACCACTCCGGGCTAATATTGATGGTTAGCCCGTCACTTTCACCTGAGCAACGTACTTTGTTCTCTCCAGACAAGACATGGTTACGTATGTGGACCCTTGGAACGCGAAGGCTAATTCAAAAATCAGACAGTCCACATTTTCTTGGTATTTTGCGAACAGAGAATGGGCGTAGTAAATTGTCATTCACTTGAGTTTTAGTTAGAGGATAAAGTATTTAGATTCGTCCCACTTATCGAGACTGCCCAGTAATTACAGTGTGCACTGAACGTAAGTGGCTTCCACTGGTGTAAATTAAGTCACTACTTAAAACGGGTAGAACTAAGACAACCACGCATGGTCGTATACGTTTGTTGTGATTACCTTTCACATCGTCGTGGATAATTATTTTATTATAGTAGTCTAATAGACAAACTCAGCCCGCTGATTTCTAATAACGTTCTACTATTTGTTGTGGAAAGTGATTCATGTCATAATAATGTCATAATAAAAGATAATATGACCGTGAACTTACTTATGGGGTTTAGGATTTAACGTACACATCGCTGGTTAAACTTCCAAGATTGATTGTAGCGCCGTCAAACTCGCGTGTATGACTATGGTCTCAAGTGACTGGCATTTGCGATATCCAACCCTTCAGACTTCCTATTTGCATATATATCAGATACTCCACGGTTCAATCGATAGGATATAGGTGGCGTTCGCAACCGACGGCGTATTTACAATGTGTTCCAGCAAACGACCTGTGGAGAGCAAATAAACCCTGGAACGAACAATACGAGTTACCAGAACCATCAGTAGCTCGAAACATTTCTCTCAGAGTTAATATGGTTCTTCCTAAATCGTTGTAATATTGCGTCATTTTTAGATGAGCCATGTATTCTTTAAACACTGGCGCAAAGTTACTGTTTCCAGTCATTTATCCTGTTTGGAGATAGCTTTCGTTCACGGGGGAAGTCTTATTAAGTTGGCATATGCTTGTGTTATTGCTTGACGCATGTAATCAGAATGTGGCGTCGCGATGTAAAAAAGCTTGAGACCATCAACTCAATTTTATTATCTTTCAGGTGCATAATTGTTTTGTAATTCATATCGCATGCCGACGCAGTTTGTTTTTACCATAAACTCTCATTCACTCCATCGTTAGAGTGTGAGCTGGTTTGCTACTGATTCAGAAACAGACATTGTGTAATGTCTTCCGTCATCGAACCTTGATCAGGCAAAAATAGTCAAACAATCTTTTGTCATTTACTTTCTCAATCTGGTTGATTTGACTAGAAGACGCCTCCGTACAGAATTTGTCCTCACTTTTCGTACGATGGATTCTTGATCATATGAAAGACCAGTAAATTGTGAAAAATTATGATAGTTTCGAAAGGGAACCAAACGGGTCCCACTTCCTGTTCACAAGCAAGAAGAACAAAACAGTTTACGGAAGTCTAGAGCGTTTACACCTGGTAGATGATAACTCATCCGCGAACTTCCGTGTAATGGCGTTTGATTGTATAGTGAACAAAGGACATTATTTAATTACTCGTTCTCAGCAGTACAGACTCAGCTGACTGTTTATTTTATGCCGCATAAGAAAGACTAGATGGGCAGCGTTGTATTGTCCTTAACATGAGACAGAATTTGGCGCTAGCTTGTGGTCATTAATTATAGTAAGTGCGAAAGTTTCACGTTGGTAGCTTGGTGTACGGTCAAAATTTTATTGGCGTATGCTTGATGCTTGATGTGCATACTGCTTTACAAAACCGAAGATCGTGGGATGAGTAGTGTCTCTAGAATTGAGTCAGGCCAAACACCAGCTGGTCAGACTTTGAAACCTCGTCAGAAACATAGTGTTGGATTCTAGAGATGATGCCAAATTATCCTGGGGATTTGGTTCAGTGGTCTTCGAACCAGTAAGAAGAAATTTCAACTGTGCAAGGTCTTGCTAAAAGTGTGCATGCTATCTTGATTGGGAACGGAGTTTGTGCGACCGTTGAAGCCCAATACGATAAAATTGCTCGCGTACTTACAGTATACGATATCGGTGGACCATAACCTAGCAGCCAGCTACAAGTTCGATACCTTTTGTAAGGTAAGCGTTGGGAGCACATTCGTAGAGGACTGGACAAGTAGCTTTCTTGACGCGGTTCTACGAACTCCAACTTCCTCAGTAAGAAATCGTGTAAACCAAAAGTCCCACGATGGTGACAGAATGTTACGTGATGTTTCCAATCGACTCCAGGGACATCTACAAAATAGTCAACCCTCACACTTTCCTCTCCTCCTGTTGATTGGTCCCTAACCATTCTTCGATAGTTTGTTACTGTGGTATATTGAAATAGATATACGTCCATCCACTCTCATTGTATGCCATAAATTATTCCTAAAGCAATGGTCCTTTACGAGAATTCGGTCTACCATGATCTAAAGTGTCCAACTGGGTTCAGTGTCTGCTGGACTCAGTTACCACTGCCAAAACAATGCTCAATCAGCTCGTGTACTAGCAAGACAACCATAAATAAATGACTGATTTTAATCCATTAGGAAAGGTTACAGCTGTCAAAGAGATTAGTGATGAGACCAGCCACCGTAAACTTTGAAGGAGCACGTTATTCTAAAAAAACGATTGGCATTTCTGAGAGGTTCAGTATACAACGTTCGTGCACAAAAGTTTCAAAAACCGGGCTTGATTGATCGTGCTACAGAGGATATTCAATGTTTACACGAAATTCTTCTGAGCGTAGAGGACGAGGTTGCGCACTGGGATACTAACGGCTTCGGCAACAGTGAACATTCGGAATCTCATCATTTTTGATTGACCTGACCTTGTGTTTCATTTCCCGAAAGCAGCCCGTCAACCAAAACGTGTGACGTTATCTAGTTCCCCGCTCTGCTGATTTGTTCAATAATATTGCAGAATTTAGGTTTGATTATTTGGGACCATTGGTTAATTGTTGCGCGTTGCTCAGCATCCCCGTAGATGATCGCACACCATCTTCTTAGTAGACAATACTTCCTACGCACTTCTAACAATGAGTCATAAGTTACTGTACATATTGAAGGTTAGATGGGATAGGCAATGATTACTTTAACACTTGGTTTGCTTTCATAGCAAGCCTGCTGACGTAGACATATGGTGATTGCTTCTAATCGCTCTCCATAATCACAGTAATAACTAGTTAATCAATGGTCTGGTAGCATCTCACCTTTTTAGTAGCAGTATTAGCTGCGACGCTTCTCTTAACCGAGAATGATATATGGAGTTTACATAAATGTACAATAAGTCAATCTCGCCGGATCTTTATTATCGTGGATCATCAGCTAGGCCCTTCTAACGACCATTTGCCTTTTCATACGGTCGTTATTTTGAGAGTGTTGTGGGTGAGTCAAGGAAGTCCAAGTAAATTGTTTGAGATCAGTGATTTTGGTTGATTTCAGCGCAGATTTTTACTGAGATGTTAAAACAATTTATGGTTAACCATTTATGACTAAGGGACATGGTTTTATAAGAATGGTGTGGACCATGTTTTCATGTTACAGCACATAGACAGTAGAGGAGTTTCAAATGAAGAGAATCCAGAAAGTGAGCCAGAAATATCAGCAAGCCGGTATCTACTTGATTTATATTTTCGAGGATTTCTCAAATTAAGGTTTCGTGATGGATAAACCATTCACTCTATACAAACAGTAATGGCTTGTTATTCATCACAGCTGCTATATATGGGTATTTTACCCTAGAGAGAAACTGACAAAATTTGTGATATTCGTTCCAACGAACTTCGGATCGACTGTCCATGCAACACGTTAGTTTGTGAAGGTGTTTCATTCTGTTTAACTCAATCAAGGGTTATAATAAATCAAAACTGGTTTGTTTTCATGCATTCGTGAATGTGTTGGGAATTGTAGCAACAAAACCTACCACTCCGTTATTTGGTTTCTAAATGTTGTTACCATCGACTTGTTCGACCAGAGTAAAGTTTCCTAGCGCAGACTGCCAACAAAACTCAAAGCTAGCTGAGTGGACAAATACACATGAACGTGATCCCTTGTCATGGTCTGAGTATGATTAAATTATATGGAATTGCGCGCTCGAAAGTCTAGCTGTAGTTTGTCCTGCGGTTACTTATTACTACAACGCCTATGGGCAAATTTTGCGAAATATGTTCCGTCTCAGACTTCTGACGTCAATTTTGAGTTGTGGCACTTTCTTCAGGCAGGTATTTTTCAAGCACCCAAAAGCTGTAATTACCAACACAGAATTTATGCACTGTAGTAAAACCAAATGTAACCATAAAATACTTTTCGACCAGCGGTTTGGGGCAATATAAACTTTCAACGCGCGTTGCCCTCGGTTGTCTGCAACGGCGGAGGATGTGTACGCGAACACATCTTGGTGATTTAATCGAATCCGCCTTGTCTTCAGTGGGTTCGATCGAAAACTTTTGCTGGTTCACATGATTTCATTGTTGAAAACTCGTCAGTCGAATGGATTGTCTGTAAACGGACACTCTAGATATCTCGATTGTTTTAGTTACCGGACCCACTATATGACTTTATTTTGGACCGTTTTGTTAATGATGTATCAGTGTTGATGAATGCCTTGCAAGTTGGTGCGTAGGAATTATAAATCCATTATTTGTTGCCCCATCTACTGAGCGCACATCTGTGGCTGGTCACATTTTGCATCGGAGTTGAGTTCTTTTCACTAAACAATGTTGGTATTTGATAAGAACGTCAAGCCTATTGGAATTCGGTTGAACCGATTGGCGAGTGATGCCTACTACTAGCTTGCAGAAGACAGGGACTGACCAGTTCGGAGTGTTCACTTAATCCCAAAATCTTTGCAGAGGGTCATGTGAACATTATGGTTCTTGTGGGATGCCGGCGAGAAAACTTCTAACACGAAATTAGGAAACGTAGGTAGTGAGATCTTACAGACACTTTATGTGTTTTCTTTAGTTACAAAAGATGTAGACCGACAGAACTTTCAAGTCAAACCGACTGTACAAAGAAAACATTGACTGGTGCATCAAATGCTACGCACAAATGCACTTGTTGCTGTCACAGCAAATTGTGTGTTTGATTCAAACTGTTTGAACGCAACAATCTGGTTTGTTACAGTTTCCCCACCGGAATGAGATGTACAGGTACAATATGAGCCAGTGCCATTTTTGAATGGTGCACATAATATATTGTTTCGAATTACAGAAACGCAGTTCAATATCAGTGTTGCGTGACCAAAAAATGATACACACGACTAAAACTGCGTGTGACGAAGAGTGCAATAAGTTGAAATGGCACGGTACTTAGGACAAAATCTGGGAGGCCACAGGCCAGATAGAAGAGACAGCGACTTTTGTCTTTTGGTCATATATGGAGGGTTCTAACACTCAGGAGCAGCACTTTATGTAATACTCCTCAGGTAAAACGTCCTAGGACTAATAGCCTTACGTCTTTTGTTATTGATTGCTTTCTCAAAGCACGTCGTCTAACTGTTTACCGGTGTAGGTTGCCTACCTTTGCAGGAAACGCTAGCTTACCGACCCTCCTTGTAGTAAGATGTTTCGTAGTTGGTTGTTGTCGCATCTATCCAGGCTGATTACGTTATCAGTTTTATTGAGAGCCTATACATATGCCACCACAATAGCATAGGTAAGCCCAGGCAATAGAAGCGACCACTATCTCAAAAAGTTCAACAGTACATATCCAGGTATTTTAGAAAATACAACCAATTTCCACAATCTATGAACGCAGACAACGTTCTGGTTCTCTCACTTGGCTTACTCTGGCTTCCCACCGTCCAACTAACTGCTGCAGCTGTCGTAATGTAGATCCTCAGAACAACATACACTTTTCCCAGTCGTAGAAATTTAGGGGTTCACTCTTCTTCCTATTGACGGCCGTCGTCAATAAATTTCGAATGACGAATGCAAACGGGATTATCAATTTCACAGCCTATGTTTGTTGTCGACTTAACAGCTATACAAGTCCAAATAGACATTTACAGGTTTTTGAGCAAACTAACCGCTTGAAGTATCCACGCCTCAGTAACAAAAAGAACCTTTGCTAGTAATACTTTTTCGTCCATCGGACACAGATGAAATGATGATGGGTTGAGGCAACACTTTACTTATCAAGAATATAGGCAGCCAGCGCAGCGCCCACGATCGAACGAGAGGCTCGCTGTTTGGCCACTGACACTAAAAACTAAATAGTAACCACTTGGGTCCAATAGTTGGAATGGGTGATGGTGATGTCAAATTTCGGTGACTGAGTCCCCCTCACCGATCTGACGCGAAGTGGCCTGCAGAGTCCCGCTCACTAGGATGAGTCCGGTTTTTTAGTTATGCCAGCACGTACCGGGTTCCTGGATGACCAACTTTTTGCAAGCGCATAAAATTAGGTCTGCTTTTCACAATAGCTTATAAATAATGAACCATTAAAAAAATAGCCAAATTTCTCCATGGTAAAATGCTTTAAAATTTCGCCGATAACCTGAGATAAATCTTCGACCATCGCTTGCTCCTGCCACAACCTTCTGCCTAGACACATCAAATAAAATTCCTCGTCTTTCCTTGTGTGCTTATGATACGTTATAGCTCACGCCAGCTCTTATGCCAATTTCCTCTCCGTCATGGGTTACTGGGTTGTTGGCCTCCTTGACCTGTCGCGACGTGAGTGAAGGACAAGCTGTAATCCGTTCCAACAACTGATACGGATTTTACACAGTTGCATATGACAAGCCGTGAGTTGGAACAGTTACTCTCACTTTTTGTCCCTTCAATATCCATGCCAAGATATATATGCTGAGGCCTATTTACTGTTACCAAGTCACAGTCTTGATATCTTCTCACGGTGATGAGCCATTTATCTTTTTTCGGAATGAGCTATCGTACGCAATCAAACAGCATTTACAGTCACGACCACGTCGTCTGTGAACCATTTTAATAATTCGTCACTTTCTTTTCTGGTCGAGATTTCTGCTCACCGTCCAACTCAAAACTTTTGTATGCAGCTTATAACGGTGATATACAACCAGTCGTAAGTTGTTTTTCAGCTGACTCGTTGTATTTGCCAGTTTCCATCTTGCGTAAGCTACTTCGGTATGCACCTACCAGAATCATCGGGGATCGAACTGTTTTCGTAAATTCCAAGCACTTTTAGAATAGGTGACCAACATCCAAGTGAGCCAAATCTGAGCAACTCATACTCATGCCGTCAATAAAGAGGGAGTGTTTTGTAAGATATCCACATCTAGGTTAATCTTTTTAGCCGCTTACACAAAACAATCTGTTCAAGCATCCACTTATGATGCTATTGGTACCCAGTGGAACGGATAAAATATTGTATCATACAAAAGATACAGTCTGAATCAGTAATATTTGCGCACATAGCGTTTGTCTTCGATGTCTGATTGTCAAGATTTCGCTAGTGCTGGAACTTTCGGAATGAAGTTGCGTAATAACACGGTGAATAAATTGGTCAGGTTCACGGTGTGGCCAGTCACTTGTATTTACTTGGTAACCGAGGATGGGTGGATGCGGTATTCTTTGTTAACCCTGCTGATGCCTGACTCCAAAGCGTTGATCAGCCACTTGTGGATATGCTCTAATATTTACCGAAGAAGGCATCGATCAGTTCTACCAGTGTGAGTATCACTGTGATTGCTGATGAACTGATAAACTGTATGAGAAGTAGAATGGCTAGATGGACAATGTTTAGCTTTATTAAGATCGTAACGGGCACAAGTTAGCTGAGGGATATATTTGAGACAAAGCGGATTGGATCCAGTGTTGGTATGTGGTGGCCAGATCATTACGAAGTAGCAGATGTAGGAAAGCATTCTCTTGCAGACAGTACGATCAACCAGATTGACGTGCTTTGGTTTGCTACTAATGTTAATGAACCTTTGTGAATATCCTTTAGCAAGAAGAGTCTTTGATAAAATTTTCTGTTTTAGAAGTACCCTGCCGGTCACACATTGAACAGTGTTTCAACCATCGTGCGTCGGTCGGCCATCTACATTCTCATATATCTGTTTGTGTCTCAGATCCATTCTGCTGAACGCAAACAAATCTGCCGAAGCCACGTAATGGAGTGCCATGACTTTTGTAGAGGTCAACACTGATCTGCATTTCCTCTTCACGTGAGTGGGTCTATGAGGCACTTAAACGTAATCTACGATTTACGGAACCATAAAATTTGTACAGGAGAAGTGGGTGAAAAATTCTATCTAGTCGGTTTCGTGATCAGTCAATCACTGGTCAGGTATCAGCCTACGGTTGCAAGCGTAAGTCATGTACAATGACCAAGATCACATGTTCAAATCCCAAAAGCTTACCAACAATCAGAACAACAAGTAACTAGAAATGGATAGACCAAATATTCTTTCCCGTGAGCTGCCTTAAATACCACTGGTTCACTGTACGATCAGCACAACACATCACTTCGAGTTGCGTCACAGACGAACCCTCTTTTGACACACATAACACGGTCTTACTTGACTCAGGCAAGATAGTGTTAATCGATTCGGACACTGCTTGACCTTGAATATGTGGTTTGCTAGTCACGTTGAATGAAAATGCAACTGGCAGTTCCTGAAAACATGACGACAAGCTGCCCCTACGAAAATGTTCTGCAAAATTATTCAGTTAATTAGCTTATCAAGTACACGAAGGTGAGAATTTAAAGGAATGACGTTTGAATCTGAACTAACCGGGATGCAACCTGGCTTTATCCTTGTTAGACTGAATGATTAAGGTGAAACAACTGAGGTCTCCTGGAATCGGCCAGCGCACACCCACAACAAGGTCTACTATGTCGCCAGCCAGTGCTGACTGTTTCATATATAAGTCGAAGTACTGATCAAGATGTTTCAACCTGACAAGAGAAACCCCGTGGGGATTACAAACAAATTTTACGAGCTAGTTATCGATGCACACAGAGCAGGGGTAAAAGAGCTAACAGTTAATTTCGCAAGTTGCCGTTTTCAAGGCGACTGTTATTGACTGAGAAATTTCGTCTCTTCGCGATACAATGTTCAGTAAGTATGATAACATTTTGCTGGACAGCGTATCGCGCGCTTTAACGCAAGACATCTTGAAAGAACAGCTATCAGATATGGTGCATAATCCATAAAATAACTACCTGGCCAAAATGGTCACGAGACATGCATTTGCTGTATGTGGAAACCAACACGATGTTTTAAACTGGAGGCAAATAAATGAGAAATGGCTTCAGGTTCCAGCGTCATTGATATATTTACAAGTAATAAAATTATGTTATCAACTTGCCTGCAAATAGTCATCTCCCTACCTTCCAAGAAATGGCGGATTAATTAAAAATTTTTCGTTTTTCTTCAAGTTGACTTGCAATTAACAAAGATGTGCCATAGACGTATCGAAACGATAGCCAATGATATATAATGTGTAAAACCTTTTATATTGATTGTCGAGTCTGATAAGGAGTTAAAAACGAATAAATGTGGAAGTGCGTCAAGTTGTTGAAAACTGTTCAGTCTCACAAATTGTCTGCAAACTTAAAAATATTCATACAAAACAGGGGAGTGTTTGAGAAAGATTCTGTTAACCCAAGTTGGTAGCGCTCAAACGAAAATGTATGCAAACAAGATCGGTTTCTTTTGAACCAAATGGAATATAATTTTTTAACCTGATACACAAGAACGACGGTGTTTTTCTGGGCTACCTAGTAACTTAAAGCCCTAATTAGGTAGACGTGCTACGCCGCACGCATAATTGAACCGACTAAGACCAGGTGAATATTTTTTCACGAGGTAAACACACAAGACCCATTGGGAAATTCCAACAGCAGTGAATGAGCGATTTTCAAATTGGCCGGCGAACAGTATGTTCAAATCACTCAAGCAAATCGTCGGGTGTTCGTTTCGCACCTCTACAATGTTCAATGAATATATATTAAGGCCCGACCGCCGAGTGACCGCAAACATTTCATCCAGTGTAGAAGAGAGCATTGAGACTGAAAGTGAAATCGAACGTTCTAAAAGCCATGCTATTTTTTGACTGTCACCCATAATTCAATGTACGAAATTTGTTCAAGACGACACTTAACCTGCAGTGGTTATACAACAAACTCAGCAATTTGGCATTTGTTCCAATAGCTTTTGAAAATATCACCACGAATTATGTCCACAGACGTGCTGCACCCAGTAATTCTGTCCCGAAAAATGTCAGGCACGCAAGCTCAGATTTTCTATCGGATCCAGCAGAAGGTTCATTATTTTCTTTGAAGGTTTTAGACGGTTTGTTTGTGAAAATTTTATCAGGCTTACAACCTGAAATTTTCCATGATTTACTTCAATCAGTAGCAACCAGCCATTAATGACTGTGCTTTTGTGTTTGACGCCCTTAGGAGACAATCGTACTTTATGTTCAGTGAACTGCACGTGTGATCTGAAATGTACAATTTCGGTGAAAACCCAAACTTTACCGGGTAGTCGCAAGAAAAAAGGGGCACATCACGGTTATTGAAAGCTGGTTCAGTTCTCGTGAGATTTGAATTATAAATGAACAGGACTGTTATTTTTTCTCTCATACCGTTTATAATCGAATGGACAAACCACGTTCTATGTCAAGCGTCATGGATGCCTTTGGACCGCACAACAGTTGACAAGCCCGTATGCTGCTCCACGATATACAAGACCCATTCTTTGATACACAACTCGTGTTTGGGATAAATTTGTAATTCAACTTGACCATGAAAAAAAGTATCACATCGTGCCAGGGGTACGTATTGATTTTGTTGTTTCACATCATTATACAAGTGAAAGCTGCATGGCAAACTTCTGTCCGGCATAAATGACCCATTACTTCGGACATTTGTCATGTTTCTGCAGTTTCTGTAGTCATCTGCTTACACACACACAGTGGTTAAACACCTAGATTTTCTTTCTCATTTTGCCCTATTTTTACGCAGTATGCTTATGTTTGGGCTAACTACCAATAGCTTTTAAATATTTATTTTTTCTGATCAGATAACTGGGAAGAAATGAATAAGAAGAGTCCCTACACACTAATACTTTCTACTTCCTGACCAGATAACTTGTGAATAATTGCACCTACAATTTTGCGATCAATCATACGACTATGTTGTAAGTTTATGAAGCGGTACACGTTGTTTTCACAATGCTTTCTATCACCAACGTAGTCCTGATTTAGTGTAATAATATACTCACAAACTCTTGTGAACAGATCAGACCGTTCTGTTTGTTTAGATATGAAACGAGGCCATTTTGTCAGCAATACAAACTTTATTCAAACAGCCAAACGGCAATCAATTTTTACGGCTGCTAATTCATTGGAGAATAACGTGAGTTCGTTGACACAATCACCGAAACCTACGCCACATAAACACTCGGGCAAGAGTTCCAATAGCAGCTGCACTTTTGTTGAGGTTTAATTAAGGAAAAACTCGCGTCCAACGTTTCTTCAAAGAGGACGGCTGGATCGTCTATTTATGTGCAAAAGCTGTGACCAACTGTCATTACTATTCATTTTATTGATAAATGGTTTGACAGTAACACAGCGTTATTAGCAAGCTGTAATACTTTACTTTCCGACCACCTCGGATGGCCTTCTTCAAGGGTGTTGCAATTAAAACCACTATCAACGGTGAACACTGCTCCGTTTACTCTAACCAGTTTTGTGGCGTCTTATCGACAATATGATTTACCAAGTTATTAAAGTCACGTAGAAACATATGTTAATATGCAACTTTCGAAGGCAGAATACAGAATAACAATATTTTAAGTTAAACGATAGAACACAGATAATCTTTGTGCTGGAATCAGTTAGGATCTTATTTGTTGCCTCAATACATACCTGCTCCTGTTTCTTTTAAGTTTCTCAGTATAAAACTCCTCACTGATGTCTTATGGTTTCCAACCGTGCATTACGCATTCAAATTCCAAGTACTCTTGGTGCAAATATTTAGTGGAGATGTTGACAACAAACATCTAAAATGACCAAGTGTTTCACTCACTGGCTGTACCAGCAGTGAAGCCAAACACACACTTTGACGCCTTTTAATCTCTTGGTAATAAAACACATCAGCTATCAGCAATAGTTTTGTACGGATTGTCATTAGTTAACATATTGATGTTATATAAACGTTCACTCTTCGGCAATATTCGGACTGTTGAGTGCACCATTTGATGGAATGTTGAATAACCGAAATTTTGTTCCACGTTTGTAGTCAGCATCCATCCATCATCGCTCAATTCATCATCATCATCATCATCATCATCATC